>JBAMJV010013430.1:0-63583 GCA_037951105.1 Echinarachnius parma
TGCCATACGAGCGGTTTATCTTCGACAACATCGCCCCATTCGGGGATGAACCCATCCCGGAACTATCAAAATTAGGTCAGGAAAGGCAATTAGGCTATTCCTAAACTCATTGACGGCTATGATCATCAAGAGGATACATAAACTATTCACCGGAGTTGCTTTCTTTGACCCTTAATGCTGCCTACGACACCTTGACCGCCATGATGCCCACCAGGAATGTCGTGTTTGCTGTACAATCCGATATTATTATTTTTATTTTGGGGGGTGGGGGGGGGGGGGGGGCGAGGGGGTCCTCAAAGGTATAACCGCAGCAGATAGATGACACATTACGCATGAGGCAGCCTCATTTTTAGATACTGTTCCTGTCTCATGTATTTCTGTTTGCTGGTAATATAGTCTTTGGTGCTTAAATGTTGAATGGCTGATGTGGGTCAACTTCAATATTGTTCTTACAGCACCTTTAATATCGATATTGTATTGGTTATCAGCTTTGTTCTTTAATTGAGGAACACACCAATTGCTTGTCAGGACTAGCTCTACGATGAATGCTTATTTTAGAAATGAACATTGTTTTTCCAAAGCATTATACCTCCACCTCAAAGACTCCATCAGAGACGCCGGTGACAAATTAAAGTATAATCAGCATATGGAAACACATGTTTCAGATAGTATCAGGTGACCATCGGTCGCATTATGCAACTGATGACCCTGATGAATCATAAACATGAATGTTGAATAGAAAATTATAGTGCGCTGATAATGGACCGTGCTATTCCATTTTACGCATATTTAAGAAAAAACTGTTAATATTTATTCATATAGGATCATAGTATTGCGTCTGTGTACAGTCAAGCAGCAGACAGATCAATATTACTTGTGGCACATCGATATATCAATCGCAAGGAAATAGTAAATCACATGTGTATAATGTCATTTAAAACGCACTGTAGTTTTATATCATTATGAAAGTTGTACCCTTTCCCCCTAGAGTAGAGTTGTGGCATAATTGCACATAACTAAGGTTCCTTTATTTCTAAAGTAAGCATTCATCGTATTGACTGGTCCTGACAAGTCAATTGGTGTGTTCCTCAATCAAAGAACAAAGCTGATAACCAATACAATATGGATATAAAGGTGCTGTAGAACAATATTGAAGTTGACCCACATCAGCCATTCAACATTTAAGCACCAAAGACTATATTACCAGCAAACAGAAATACATGAGGCAGGAACAGTATCTAAAATGAGGCTGCCTCATGCGTAATGTGTCATCTATCTGCTGCGGTTATACCGTTGAGGACCCCCCTCCCCCCGTCCCCCCCCCCAACCCCCAAAATAATATCTGATTGTACAGCAAACACGACAGTCCTGGTGGGGATCATGGCGGTTCAAGGTGTCGTAGGCAGCATAAAGGGTCAAAGAAAGCACCTCTGGTGAATAGCTTATGTATCCTCTTGATGATCATAGCCGTCAATGAATTTAGAAAATAGCCTAATTGCCTTTCCTGACCTAACCTTGATAGTTCCGGGATGGGTTCATCCACGAATGGGGCGATGTTGTCGAAGATAAACCGCTCGTATGGCCACAGCATTTGGACTGACTGTGTCTTTACCAGGCCTTCAAACAAGTAGGTAACTTTGGCTTTCCTCACAGAGCTTCGGGATGTTGTTGGTGCTCATGCATGCATTGAGCATGTTCAGGAGCAAGTTGGGGTCGCCTGGGACTAGGTGTTCCATTGCTCATATAGGATATCAAGTCAAGCAGATTTTTACATTTTAATTGCTTATTGGAAGCTAACTGGTCACTCATGGTGAGAGCAATGATCCGTGAGTATTGTGAGTCTGTGGCCGTTAGGAACCTGGGCCCTCCCCGGGATGATCGTCGGGTTTTCCCTGTCTATTCACAAGAATTCGATGGGCAGCTTGATGAATACTATAGACGGTTCAGACTAGCATAGCCACCTGGGAAAGAGGGTGGGGTGCTTGCGTAATCAAATAAAAAAGATAAAACAAACTTAAATGTTTGATTAGTCTGTGCCAACATGGTCAAGGGGAGGGAAAGGGGAAGGGGCATGCTTAATTCAGGCTCTAAATTAAATAAACAAACGAAAATGCTAGTATTATAACAAACCCTGATGTCATTTAAATTTGTATAACTATCTATAACGAATCCTATTTTATTTTTTGACTAATAAACCTTCTTTGGAATAATGAACCTTCAGAAAACGAACCTTCGGAATAACGAACCTTCGGAATAACGGAACCCGATTTTATTTTCGGATAAACAAACCTTCGGAATAACGAACCCGATTTAATTTTAGGAATAGCGAACCCTCGGAATAACAAACATTCTGAATAACGAACCTTTAGAATAACGAACCTTCGGAATAACGAACCTTCGGAATAAACCAAACCTTCGGAATAACGAACCTTCGGAATAACGAGCTGTAACCGTCTTGATGTACGAATAATTCTGAAATTATAGACATAAAATGGACCGTTTTAGTCAATTGAAAATGAAAATTGTAAGCATTATTTTGTTCATGTCTGTGCTACTTATCATCTAAAATGTTCTTGACATCATTTTGACAATCAGAGTTCGAAACAGAACTGCCTCTAGAGGTAGCTGGTAAAATGAATTTAGATACATTATATAATACCTTATTCTTTGTGTAATTACTGTCATGATATCTAGCGGCCATTTTGTTTATATGCAAATAGCGGGTTTTTAATTTATGTTGTTAGTGTTCTATACTTCTGCAGTCTGATTGCTTTAGAAATGTCCTTATTCTTTTACCAAACCCTCATACTCGGCATTAAGACCCTTCAGTGTGCGCTTGAGTAACTTGAACAAAAGACAACTAATCATTTAAAAGGAACTAGTAACTCTCAGTTTTGAAATGTACAATAACTGGCAAATAGTTGATCAAAGGTATATTTTTAATGTGTTATCAATATGTGACAATGTCATGTTTAATGGATGTTATAATGGTCGAGTAGTGAGCGAAAAGGCAAAATGAAATTCGCTATAGCATTGCACTGACGTTGTACACAGTTTTTAATATAGTTAAAAACCTTAACATTTTAATCATAAATATCTTCATAACGAAAGAAAACATAAAAACAAATTTAACTATATTCCTGGTGGTAATACGTATGAATACAATCAGGTATGTAAGACCCGCTAGAGACCCAAGTATTGTAAATTTTGAGGATTTTGACAATGTTACTATAGATCCCTTCGAAAATGTGATTTGTTTTAATGCCAGTCATTAATTTCCATATTCGTAAGAGTAAATATAACTTACTCCGATATAAGGTTTGTATTATTTGCATGACTATCATTAAATAGGTAGAAATATTCGATTTGTAACTCATATCTCTTCATGATAACAGGCATGCGATATGAGAATGTTTGTAAATCACAATTTCGGCGGCCATTTTGTTTATGCAAATTAGGGGGTCAAAAGCTAAAAATTTCACTTGGAAACAAGGCTTATCGTATTCAGCATACCTTAGTTATGCTAAGAACAAAAATCATTTCCCAGTTTATATTGCTGAATAACCGTATCGTTCAACTTTTCCCGACATCCCACTTGACAACCAATATGTTTGTAGCACTGTATACATTTTGCATAGGATAACACATGTAATGTGTACATTGCACTATATCGCGGCATTTACATTGCTACCGTAAAAATGTCATATCTCCCTTGTAAAATTGTCCTATATGACAGAAAATACAGCTTTAGAATCGTAATAATACATTCTATCCAGAATTATTTGTTTCCAGCAGTTTCATCTATGCGAATTAATTTGAAGATTAAAGATATCAGTACAATGTTCAAAAACATGATTTTTTCAACTAATTTTTGTACTGTGACCTGTGAACTTTGACCTTTACCTTTGACCTTGCCTGATGAAAGTCTCTAATAATTTTAGAGACTCTTTCCCACATCTGAAAACATATTTTTTAGAAGAAAGTTCACTCATCATGGCCTTGAAATGATAATTTTTCGAAATATTGTCATTTTCTATAAAATTTACGAAGTGGTTACCATGGCAACCATATATCTCCCAGGAAACCAATTTTCAATTCTGGAGACAAGCAAACTCGTGAGCTCTAGGGTATACTCTTTCAGAAAATACTTGTCTCCAACCCCTACAATTCAGAACTCCCTAATCCATTTTTTTTTTAATCTGGCCACCAGACTATATCTATTTGCACTGTTTTTCATTATCTTAAAGTACCCCAAGTTGAAATTATAGAAACCATAGGACAATCCTATGGGTTCCCTATGGGTATCCTATGGGTTTCCTATGATGTTCTATGATGTTCTATGGGTTTCTATGAGACCCAAATGTATCCTTCGTTATAAGGATATGTATGATTGAAAACGTGAGAGTTAAAACTGCTTTATTAAATATCACTTTGCATTATCTTTGCATGAATTCAAAGCTTACTTCTCGTCGCTATGCAAAAACTTGAAAGTGGTGCTATATACAAATATGTACCTCCATTGCGCCTGGGAAGTTTAAAACGACTTGGGCTAAGTACGGTTTAGGCCTGGGATTCGTCTAACAACTTTGATGATGAAGAGATAAAATACATATATATATATTTGTGATGTGTGAAAATTTTATGGTGAATTAATGTCGTACGACCAATTTATGAGCGAACAGGTAAAGTAATATTTGCTAACTCATTTCACTAACTTTCAAGTATGAACTCTTTAGGTATGAATCTTATAACGAACAAAAATTTCGAAAAGACGAAACCTGTTCCATTCTTATATCGGTATATGCACAACTAATACAACGAGGTGTGTGCGAATTATTATCTAGGCTATCTGCAGATGGAACAAACAAATAAGGCACCATTCATATGTGCACACAATCTCCCGATAGTGGATGTCTTTTCAGTCGATTCAACGAGGCATTTAGTGCCTTGACGTAATCACTATTTCTGTTTGTGCAATATTGTAAAGGATACATTCCACGGGGTCATAAAATAATATGACTACAATAGTAGTCTGCATTATGAAATACATTTTACATGATCACGGGGTATGGGGGGCTTCGGGTCTCGTGCCCCCCCCCCCCCCCCCTCCAATAATATGTCAAGAACAATTAATAACTGAACGGGGACATGCGACAAGCTACCTAAATACATTAGGTGTGCCCCCCCCCCCCCTTCCCGGCAATCATCGCGTGCCCCCTCCCATCAGCACAACCACCCTACGCCCCTAGTCGAGGGTGTCTCTTTGTACCATTCCATAATTGTATTTAGGACGGTTCCGTTTGTTGATATGCTTACCACCATATTGAAGACAAGTCAATATTTCGTACTAGGTTTTGCGTTTTGATGTGCAAATTTATTTACTGTACAAGTTAAATTGTCGTAAAAATAATTGATTTATTACAGTTATTGTTTCTTTTTAATGAACTTTACTTAACAAGTTCATAATTTGTATAATGTATATACATGTGTTATCCTTTGATCAGCATTATAGGTATAATACTTGTAGAGCTTAATTCAAAAAGGCGATAAATCAACTTTTTCAACTTACGAGAAAACAAGTTGTGAATATAAAAGTTTAACGTTCCATATTTCTAATTAATTGTTACTTTACCCTAAAATTAGGCTTCAAGACTGCTACGTAGTTTAATGTACTGCTAACTAAATCAAAATAGCTACAATTTTACGAAAAGCAGATTTAACGCCTTTTTGAATCTAAGCTCTTTAATTGTGATGCAAATTCAATTCAACACTATGTCAATACAGTTCACCAACATATAGTTTTCCCTATGTTTCTGTATGCATGCGTCCATGTGTGATTGTTCAGTTATCATTTCATGCATTTGCATGACTTCATAACTATTGGGGTATTCGCATAAAAGTGTTGCACGTTTAACTCATGCAATAATACAAACTGACGTAGTAACCGAAGATAGACAGATGCCCATTTATTGCTATCTGTTGTCCATGTAATGATCTGCATGACTTCATTACTATTATATTTGATGGAATTTACATAAAATTATTGCTCGTTAACTTATGTCATAATAATGTTTATAGCAACCGGCGTTAGACAGGGGCCAATATATAATAGAGCTCTATGTAATCCTCATGAGTGTGTAACTATACCATATGATATTCACATACAAATAATGCACGTTAAACTCATGTCATAATACTATTACAATATGTTGTACTAACCGGCGTTATACAGGGGCCAATTTCTAACTAATAGTTTTCTAGAAAACTTCTATGATCAGGCGATTTGAACTGGTTTTGGAAACAATTTGTATGAGGCCTGCTTATGATAATCCCTTATACTTCATTATGCATGTGAAAGTATATTTGTATGGTTATTCATGCATGTTTCCACATATATCTTACATTTAAATGATGTAACAACTTTATTTGATTAGTTATAACATGTCCATTTCAAACTTCATTACCGCAAAATCAGTAAAGACATTGCAATATTGCCTTCAGTTGAAGTTGAAGAACCCCACAACCGTTGTATCCGAGACAAAGAAAAGTTTGCACAAACCATCGATGAATAAATGTAATAAACTAGTAAACGAAAGCAATATAACTCTATGTAATGTTTTCAGCATCTGTATTGATTGAATAGTAATGGATTTCAAAACGGACATGCCTGTGCAAGTATATAATCCATATATTCATGACCAAACATATGATGCTCCCTCTTCCAATTCCATGAGTATTTATTCTGATTCAACATGGCTCCTTAAAAAAACGTCTATGCGGACCCCTAGTGTTGCATGTTCTAACAACGTAACATTAATCATATAAACTTACTAGAAATATAATTGTTTACTACAATTGTAATTTGTTCATAAAATCTCCAAATGAAATCTTCAATGTCTGTTCAATTTTATCAGTGATCAAAAAAGTGTTATTGTGTATTACACTTTCTTTTTTGCAAATGTTTGTTTCATTACCTTTTCGTCCAACTAAAATTTGTCTCTTTTCCTTCCTATTATATGAATATGGATAGCTTTGTTCGACAATGATTCAGTAATTTATTTATTAATTCACGTCTTATTTTCGTCTCATAGATGTTGTTCTCTGACTATTCTCATTTCAATCAAACCTGTTTAACATGTCTTAATTGTTGTTTTCTTTTACCCTTGCAGATGACGTCTATAAATACAAACAATAATCTCCTTTTGGAGGGCTAGTAAGGTAGTATTAATACAATAATATTGACAGGTGCCATGCGATACACTTTACACAAAGGCATGTATTCATATCGCAATAATATAATGTAGTATTATATATTTATTTTAACATTTGATTCATATTTGGACCAGATGTAATGATAAACAAGTGCTCAATTATGCAGTATTAGTTATGTAAATATGGATTATTTTGTCCAATAACTATTCGGTCAAATAAGTTTTTCATTAATTCGTAACACATTATGTGTACATAAGTCTCAACTTAGTTAATTTTCGATTCTAACTTTCATATTTTGTTTGCAGATGACACCCCAAGCGACATACTTACTAGTTCTTTTTGAGAGAGCTAGTAAGGTATAGTATTAATTATATCAATCACATGCAGCGGATTCTACGGAGGATATTTATTTCTTTATAACCACAAGAAGGAAGTGTAATACAGCTCTCTGAATATTGAAGTTATATTTATGTCATGACTAAGTCGCAGTAGGTACACAACGCACATTGTTCAATTGCAGGTGTATACAATTTCACAATTTGTACAATGATTGCACTAGGCCGGGAGTCTCTAGTCCAAAGGTTGTTTCAGTTACCACTATACATGCTATATTTAGAACGGGTGATATATAAGAAGGAAGAAGGAAGTGTAATACAGCTCTCTGAATATTGAAGTTATATTTATGTAGAAATAGTGATAACCATGAGCAATTAGTGATACATGATGTGAGTGTAGAACAGGTCAATGAGTATAAGTATTTGGGGACAGTGGTCACAAGCTCACTTGATTGGTCAGACAATATACAAAGGCTATACAAAAGGGCAACCAACGTTTGTATTTTATACGTCAATTAAGAAAACTTCATGTAGCCAATACAATTTTGGAATTGTCATACAAGGCTTTGATTCAAAGTATCATTACTTTTAATTTGATTTGTTATTTTGGTAATGCAACACAACGAAATGGAAACAAACTTGAACGCATTAGAAAGGTGTCACAGCGCATTGTGGGTAGACAATTGCCACCAATACAGTCTCTGTACGAAGAAAGGGTTCTTGCAAAAGTCAAACACATTTTGAGAGACCCGACCCACCCATTGAGAGAAGAATACACATTCAATAGATCCGGATTCAGGCTACGCGCACCTCGAACAAACAGACAAAGATTCAGAAACTTATTCGTTATCGATTCTACACACACATACAATAGTAAAGTTCGTAGGTAAAATTGTTTTTTTTTCTTGTTTTTCTTTTAACGTGAGACACTGGGGTGTTCAATTTTAGGCATTGGTCTTTATTTTCTTTTGAATTGTAGAACCCGCGGATACTAGTTGTTGTTTTATTATTTATGTTCTCGCATTTGATGCAATATATATATATATATTGTACGATATCATTTAAATTGCATACAACCATGTATGATGAATATGAGGACTAGTTTTATATCTGTATTGATAGTTATTAATATTTTAAGTATATACATGCACGACTTTGTTGATTGGATAAAGTTGAAGAATTTAACGATAGGATTTGATTTGTATTTATTTATTGGTAATAAAATATTTGTTTGAAATGTTGAGAATTGATATATAATTATCTAATGTTAAAGTTTTACTCTGAATTATAAAACCTGTCTAGTTGCTAAATAGAAACTGATAATACGCAATAAGTTAATGTTGTTGAATACTCTACAGTGAAACTTTTTGGATGCAATTTATACATAATATTTCATTGGTAACGGGGGATGTGACGTTATTATTCTGTTAAAAAGGGAGCACATGAAGAAATCGATTTTTGGTTTATTTATGTGAAAATAATTATACAAAATATGTAATTGTTAGATGGTAGTTTGATTAAATGTACACCATAATTATTGAAATACTATGGATGTCAAATAATATTATGTATAATATATACATGTGATTTAATTGTATTTTGACATGTCAATTCATTGTATATGTAACCACTAACCAGTGGAAAACAATTTTCTATGTAATGATCATGGACATAATAAACTTCAATTCAATTCAATTAGTACGAAGTCATATTTGTATAAGACAAGCCCATGTAGAGTCGGATATTTATGATTTCACATATTAAAGGGTACCACCACCCCAAAATAACATTCTTATAAATGAAAGGTAACATCTTTAGTAGTCCATTCCATCAACAGGTTCACACAAATATGTTTTCAGAAAAAAAATATTCAATTAGAAAACGCAACACCATTCTGAAGCATGCGTTCATGGGTCTGCATGTACAAAGACTACTTTGTCCAGAGCGAACGAATCGTCCGGGATTCTATTGTCTCCAAACGTACGCGTGAATAGCATTGGCGCACTTACAAATGTTTGGCCTAACGGAACCAGGAAATAATATTGGTTCCGTAAGTGGTGGTAATAGTAATTGATTTGTTTATGAATTACACAACCCTTTGCCAAATGTTGGGTACCTATTTGATATCACAAAATGGTACCAAAACATATAATTATGTGCTGTTCTTTGACTGGTGGTTCCCTTTAAGTTAACAATTATTGAATTATGATAAATAAGTCAGTTGTTAAACAAAATTGGTTTAAAACAAATTAGCATCGTCCATTTAAATCCGACCTTTAAATTATACACCCCATGTACACCTAAAAACTTACAAGTGAATTATACGAAACACATGACACGTACATTTGCAGTATTTCAAGTTCTTTCCAAACACACATACAGGGGTAATACTAGCTGTACATCATATCTGAAATGTAAATGCAATTAGATGTTTCACCTCTTGTAGAGATTTACTAAATATTTTAATTTTGTCTTCCTATTCGCAGGTTTTCATTTAATTGACGCTATGACAATACAAGGATCTGTTAATGCAGCGGCGATATTACTCACACTTAATCTGGATGACGTCATGAACAAGAGTGTCTTGAATTTTTTTTATTAGCTTTGTGCATTCCTATACCAGAAAGAACACAGTGTGTAATAGTGTGAACGAAATGTGAATACTCTGTGTTTCACTTTATGAACCACAGTGTTGAATTGGAGCGTTTGAACAGTGTGAAAACAAACTCACACTGTGAAGACGCTGTTGCGACAGTGTGGAATGGACTGCGTTCACACTGTGTTTTTTCAATTTCACAGTGTGTTCACAGCGTGAGTTGGTTTTCGCACTGTAAAAACGCTCCAATTTAACACTGGAATTGAGTGTGTTCACACTATGGCACACTATCTTCTTTTCGGTAGTGTGTTTGTGTGTTTGTTAGTTTAGTTCGTTGGTATGTGTATATTAATTCATGTAAAATACACTACTGGAAATAAATTATGAATTAGTTATTATTACAAATGCGTATTTATTAAAATGACGCAAATGTATGAAATATCAGAGGGTCCAATATGTTTATCTATGAAAAGTATAACAAATGTATTCTGCATATAATCTTAATAAGTAATTATAAAAAACACCTGTTAATTCAGATGACGCAACTGTATACAAATTATTTGGAACTATGAACTCAGAGGCTAGATTTCTTGACACTATGTTTGGATGACGTCAAGTAAACAAGAAACTGCAGTATAAACTAAATGATCACCAGTGCTTCGCATGCTATATTAGTAAGTGATCCATTAACTTTATAGTTTTTCTCAAAAGTGTATTATTTTGATACTGCAGTTATATACAATTCATTGTAAGATTCATCAGAATGATATTTGATTTTTTTCCAGAAAAGGAATGATATTAACCTAGTGAAAACAGAGAACATCAATATCTGATTGTACCTCGATCGTTCGCGTAAAAGCGTTTACATATCGGGGAATATCTGATGACTATTATCGTGAAAACTTGAACGTAATATATACATGAATACAGATATTTAGAATGCATTGTATTAAGTTTAGCAGAAAATGACAACTATTAATTAATATGAGCTGTATGAAGAAATTGTTTCAATCATACATGCATGAATTTGTCAATGTGTGGTAACGAAGACCAGGCACTGTGGTACAACGGTAGAATGTCAGGCACGGTCGTGGGTTCGAGCCTCAGCCGGCTTATACCGAAGTCAACACCAAATAAGGCTTCTGCATAAGGCTTCTGCACCTCTAGGTTGGCCCCATATTCTCAATTGATTTAATTTGCTATTTGATTCTGTTTGACATTTATTTTGTATAACTTTTTATAATAGTTTATGTATTGTATCGTTTGATGTTTTTTTATGAAGAATGTAAATAAACTAAAATGAAATGAAATGAAGAACATTATATAAAGGTGGTAAATATTGCCCTCTATAGCCAGACCCTCGGTATATATATGGAGTAGTGCAATAGTAACATCAATGCAGGGCACGCTAGTATATCAATGTTCGTCCCTACAGTGGCTAATCTGGAGAAATAAAACATTATCTATACAGTAACCATTGTAACATGATTTCTTCATTATTATCATGAAACCCCAGCGCCCAAACAGAATTAGTTTATATTGTTTTCCGATATGAAAATTAAGCCATTAACACGTTCTTTCTGATAGAGACTTTTTTCACAAAGATGTTAAGATAAAATGTAATCGAAATATGCATTGGACTTGAAATCATGGAATGTCATTGTTGCCCAGAATCAATTATGAAGCAATGACATATTTCAGACATATACACAATTTGACATCAGGACATGAACTTTCCATAATTTTAAGTCTAACTTACATTTCAAGTTATTTGTGAAACTATGAAGTATACGTGCCACAGTTTGATATACGTTGTACTTTTAATATCGCAAAGTTAAGTCAAATATACTTCATGTAAAACCCTTATAATAAAAGACAAGTCTACGTATATTTCCCTGTGACAGTGTGTCTCTTACCAACTGAGAGTGCATTGGCATAACTTTGTATACATACATAATTACATATTAAACTTAACACAAAAAGTTTGCCCCCCCCCCCCCCCCCCACAACCAAAAAAAACCTCCTCACAATTTCATAATAAAGAACCGTTTTAAGAATTCGTCCAATTGACAAACCGAGATATTTCTAGGGTATCTAGTGATATCATGCGTAATATAAAAGGCAACCATGAAGGAGCACAACTTAGCACAAAATCACAATGCAATGTTGAATTCACAAAAGAAAATAATTACTGCAGTTAATTACGAACTCTGAATTTCTTATTACAACCTTACACAAAAATTAAGTCCCCTAAACAACAGCTCATAATTTCATAACTAAGAATTTTGTAAAGATTTTGCCTTGTCAGAACATTGTTTTGGCAATTAGGTAAACGATATGTACACATCCATTACTTCATTGTTGAGTAAGCACAACTTAAAGAAAAAATGTCCATTTCCAAAATGCACTTAAGTTATATAATTCTTGAAGTTTATCGAGCATTTAGTAGTTCATTATTGCAATTAAAACGTTAAACCACATGTGCCATTAAACAATGTAAATCGATGGAATTTCAAATTAACCGCATTGTGAAAAAAAAAACATAAGCAGCCATATGTGCTGTTTCACAAGAACGTACATGTATGCATGCGTAAGTTCGTGTGAGTTTTGAAAATTGGGACATTTTGTCTTTAATCTGGGCTCACTCAGCCATGAAGTGATGGATATCTCTGATTTCCACTCAAAATGTGCATAACAACGGCAGACATATTGTGATAAGACAATATATTGAAGCAATTATCGGTTATGAAATTATAAGAAGTTGATTAGGGGGGACTGACTTTATGTGTTACATTTAAATTAATGTACAAACAGGCATTAAATATCATGTGCCCCTCGAAACTGCATTGTTTCGCAAACCATATAGTCTAGTCGGAATGGGAGGTTTCCATGCACCCAAAATGTATATTTTTTTTAATTACATTTTTGTAAACCTGAATGTGACTAGTTAAAGAATTTTGTTCTTACCAAATCGTGTCCCATGGGTGTGTTTGGCGGCCCTCTTGGATGTCAATGGAAAAAAGTGTAACTTACTTAAATGTTGAATAACGGAACACAAACAGAATATTAAACAAGTAGTTAGGGATGTTTGGCAAAGAGGGATTATTTTAAAATAATATTACACTAATTAAACTAATTTGAGTACGTAATTTGGCGATGATCGTGGTGGCCATCTTTGATTTTGACCAAAAAAGACGATTTTCAAATATATCTCTTGGAATATATCTGATAACAAGACCAATAAACTTGATTGTTCATGAAATGCACCATGTAATATTTAATCAATAAGTTATTATTCATAATTCAATCATATGAAGTAAAACAGGTGGTCTTGGCGGCCATTGTGGGCCTCTCTTGGCCACCATGTTGGATTTCATTGAAGTAATTGTAAATTGCTTATGTTTGAAGAAGGGTCATAGGGCCTAATTTGGCAGACATCTTGGATTTTGATGAAAACAATATTTGTTCATATATCTTTTGAGATAAATAAAATGCAACTAGGGATGATTCAAAAGTTTAATTTAAAGGGATAGCTGAGTTTTGGTATGGAGGGCGGTACAAAAACAAATTTGTGAGATAATGAACAACTGAGTGTCAAATTCGAAAGAGCATACAATTTTTATGACAGAATAAACTTTATTTGATCAAAATCGGTGCAGAAATAGCTGAAATATCCATACTCATATTAAACCATTTGTGATAATTGTGGGGCCCCAGAATTATTAGATAATTTTGAACCTGCCGTTTACAAAAACAAAATGCTTCCTCTTTTCAAAAATTTACAAAATTCAAAATAGGTTTTGTAATAGTTGTTGATTATCTGTCTATCTAATCACTACTTGAACACAACATCACATGCACATTATTTTATTTAAAATCATTGAAACCGATGAGTGTTTAGAGATTCAATTAGAGATTTTCGGACATCCTTATACAATGGATTGTTAAGGCCATTCGTGTGGCAGGTGGTGAAGGAGTCATTGCCAGTCCGGTACGATCCTATGATACCAAACGTGTTTCTGCATCATGGTCGCTGATCATTTGTGCAATCGTTGACATTCAAACAGTTGCCAATTGGTTCTTACCTTACGCGTTTATAATATAAGCTATTACCTCAGCGACCTTGTGGATTCCTTTTCTTCTCTTGCTGAGGTGGCTTAGGAGTTTCATTAAGCATAATTATCCCACCCCTTGCATACCATATGAGCTTGGTGTGGGTCAGTGCATATGCATTTGTGATACAGGGGTTTGACGTAAGATTCTAATCCTGGCATGGATTAGATGACTCCCTGTAATTCATTATCCATGCATGAGGGGTTCGAACACACAAAGTACAAATGGCAGCATAACAACATAATGACAACCTTGCATGAATCATAATGTAGTAAAAAGCACACGTGGAATCATGTTACAACCATTATTGGACACCTCCTTTATACAAGAGATGTATGGCACGTTCGCTAAAGGTAAAGCTTTAACTAAAGGTGGATACACTCTTGGCTCTTGGCCCAGTACATATTTACGGTCGGTTCCAAATTTCCAGAGGGATCTGACTTCACTAAGCCCACCTTCAGTTCAGGCAATTCACATGTCTGATGTATTTCAAGGCACGGCAAAAGTCTGCCAATGCTCTGCTAAATCAGATGAATGGAGATGGTTAAATGAAAGATGGCCGCCAAGAACTGGTGGCTACCAAAACCCGAATTTCGGGTATTATATTCTGAGATCATGCATCAATAAACTATCAGACAGATTGTTTGACTTGGATGTACAGTACTTATTTAGAAAAATAATGTATGTACTATTTTTTAAATTAAAATTAAAGATGGCTGCCAAGATGGCAGGCATACAATCTACTTGAATAATACTTTTGAAACATTCCTAGTTGCGAAATTATATACAAATTATAAACAATCATGTTAATTTGCTTTGTATTTTCTGTTTATTTCATTTATCTCAAAAGATATAGGAAAACATATTTTTGTTCATCAAAATCCAAGATGTCTGCCAAATTATGCATTCAAATTAGTTGAATCATGGAATTATACTTTAAACTAATCCCTCGTTGCCATTGCACCCATATCAAATATGTTAATTTAAAAGGCTCTGTATGACCCTACTTCAAACATAAGCAATTTACATTTATTTCATTGAAATCCAACATGGAGGCCAAGAGTGGCCCAAAATGGCCACCAAGACCCCTGTTTTACTTCATATGATTACATTATGAACTAGAACATATTGAATAAATATTCCATGGTGCATTTCATAAACAGTCATGTTCATTGGTCTTTTAATTAGATATATTCTAAGAGATATATTTGAAAATCGTATTTTTTGTCGAAATCCAAGATGGCGACCACGATCATCGCCAAATTACGTATTCAAATTAGTTTAATTATTGTAATATTATTTTTAAATAATCCCTCGTTGCCAACCATCCCTAACTACATGTTTAATTTTCTGTTAATGTCCCGTTATTCAACATAAATTTAAGTAAGTTACACTTTTTCCATTGACATCCAACATGGTGTTCAAGATGGTCGCCAAACACACCCATGGGACACGATTTGGTCTTGGTAATATCAAAATTCTTTAACTAGACACATTAAGGTTTACAAAAATGAAAGTTTAATATACCTTTTGGGTGCATGGGAATCCCCCATTCCGACTAGACTAATAGTCTATGCATTTAACCACATGTGTACAATATTCAATGTATACAATAACATGCAAGCATGCGCGAGTTCTTGTGGTAGGGTCATTTTATTTGCAATCAGTGCTCAGTCAGCCATGAAGTGATGGATATAATTGTCACACTTTATGTTCAATTACTGTACAAATGTATATGACAAGGTAAACACCAAGATAAACATATAATATTATCAATTGTCAAAAAATGCTAATTTTCTTAAGGGGGAATTACTTGAGCTGTATCTGTAATGTGTAGTTGTGTGTATGTGTGGTGAGGGGGGGGGGCTGCTTGTGTGCGTGTGTGAGTGGATGTGTGTGTGTGTGTGTGTGTGTGTGTGTGTGATGCATGTGTGTTTGTATGTTCGTTTGTGTTACTATACTTGTGTATTTGTGTATACTGTAGCGGTCTAATCATTAGGGAGATGATTTTAGTCATGCTTTCTTAAATTTTAGTATTTAAATTTGCCTTCCAAGGTATACACCACATGTCATTATTTCGAGTGAAAATTACAAAAGCTATCTACCATGGGAGCGGAGATACCCGGGCCCCTCCGACAACCCCCCCCCCCCCCCCCCCCCCCCCCCCCATCCACGCTTCGCGCCCCCGGGCTGGGTTGCTACGCTCCCTCACATCACGCCCAGCCCCACTTCTCAAAACAGATCTACACCACCATGGCCACTGAGCCTAGGAACTAAAAAAATACGAATTGTTTGAATTGAATAGTGCTCTCTACATCCCCACGCATGACAAACTGCCACGTTTATGTTCACTCATCAACAGCAATGTCTTTATACTGACTCTAAAAAAGAAATATTGCCCCGATTAGGCTAACAAATATCATCGGTCAGAATGCAATGAAGCGGTGCCCCGTGTTCAAAAGCATTATTACCGTAACTCACTAGATTTGTGTTATCTTTCTCTTTCCGTCAATATTATTTCAATTGCGTTATATTATACAGGTGTCGAGCGTTCAACGGGCGTTTGAGATACATCGTTCTAAACTTGACTATAGTATAATTTATGCATCATATCTCTTAATTCGATTTTTTACATTTCATAGAGTTACAGTAAGTCTTTCAGATTTAGTGTTGTTCATGTTAGGTAAACACACAAACATAATAACAAATCATTATGTTAGAGCTCGTGAAGTCACCATGTTTTCCCGTGGTCGTGTCTCTCTTCGTGCAAACCATGTTGTCAATTGGCACCGTAAAGTCTATGGGAATCTTCCTCGACGCCATCTCGACATCATTGAACACGACTTCGACCGATATCGGCGTCGCGCTCGGATTGTTCAGTATGTCCGCTGATATCACATGTAAGTAATGCTATGTGTGCGAAATTTTGTTCTATATTGATTTAAGCTTTTTTTATAAATGTATTTCCAATACACCAAATTGTCGTAGGCTAGGTATCATTTCTAATCGTAATCTTAATTTGGGTATAAAGTTATCAGTTAGGCCATACAATAATCACTGCTCATCATGTACTTTCAATTGATATATTAAAGAATGTAAATAAGACCAAGTACATAATAGTCCAAATAGCTTTTATTAGACGAACAATTAAAGACAAACCTGGAGCTAGACAAACCAGATTTTTTTAGAATAATCAGGCTGTCGAATAAAATGTCACTTAATCTTAATTTAGATAATCTTTTCAGAATTGTCACTCTCATTACATTAAGAAATTAGGCAATTTGAAATGTTAACATCTCGGCAGGCCATAGTAGCTCTTCCAGAAGAAATGACCTACAAACTAGAAGCTAGGACTCCTTGAAGGGATCTTGTAACTTTGTTGATGTATGCAATTTGAACACTGATATGTCCAATGAGTAAATCTGTCGAAATTTTACGTTAAATGGTTGTTATATGGCCAAGTAATTTGCGAAATTGCAAAGTGGTATTCGCAAGCTCATTGCACTCTGACTTTGTATACGATTATAACTTTCAGTGGATAATTATATATCCGAACACTTCAATCGTAAATAAATGATTAACGGAAGGAAAATTCGGAAAACCGTAACATGTACGCTTGTTCCATGCTTCCATTGGTAATACGAATACAACAAGGTATACTATTTGGCCCAAACCGGATATTTTTCGGAACAAGCTGTAAATTGCAGGCTAGCTCCAGAAAAACAACATAACAGTCCCCGATAATCCCTCTTGTGCATTTTCCAGAATCCAAGATGGCATCAATATGGGCCGCCAAGTTAAAAATATTTCTTTGTTTTCCTTTCTAGACTGGCTGGTAACTCGATTAAAGTGTATAAATGTAATATTTTCAGATACAAGCAATATTTAAAAAAAATATCACAAGGTTTCAAGTTTCGGAAGTATCCTAATCCAAAATGGGGGCGAATATGAGATCAAAACTTGCCACCATTTTTAAATTGTCCATAAAATTGCTTCTAGACGTTTAAGACATTTTAAGTTATAAGTGTCCAAACATTTGCGCCCAGGTATGAGGAAATAATCCGAACTGGGAGGCGTTGTAATAGAAGCTTCTTACAGGGACAAAATTACCACAATAATTTCAAACGTACCTTAATGGTCAATTAGTGGATTTCCACATTCGTTCAATTTATTTGAAATGTTAACAGTAAACTGATAATGACACAGCCATATTGTGTGTGGAGGTGAGGATGATGTATGTTTATGAATAACGATCCTGTCCCTCATTCATATGTAAGCATATGCATTGAATTACGTGCTGGCAGCAGAGACAATTTACCATTATACCTTGGGTAATGAAGATTATGTGGTGAAATTTGCATAGATTATATCACCAGGTTTTACACTATCCCAGACCCAGTATTTTGTGATGATTAATATGAACGTTGAATCGACGCTAAATTTACTGAAATGAATATCAACGAATCATTGCTTCAAATGTTTGTTTGATTTTTCTTACTTTTGCTGATATATGAAACATTTAAAATGGGAAAATACTGTACAGTCCAAAGTAAACACGATTAATTGTATAGATGCAAAAATTATTCCTGACCCCAAACATATCTAAAAGGAAAAAAGCTATGAAAGCTAAAAAATTAATACAATGTTGATGATATGTAAAACGCTTGAAATGTGCAAATACAAATGTCTTAGCTCCTGTCATATTTTACACATTTGAAGTACGATGAATTTCGTTGGTCAAAAAATAATATGAATAGTTTATGTAAAAGAGACTACAAATATTTGTTTTCTTCCTTTTTTAATGATAATTATGCCAAAAGTTTACAATGTGCAAATTATAGAAGTAATTAGCACCGGTTTTTTTGTTTTACCGTCCAGAATTAACATGTTACATGTCCGTTATTTCTCAGTATGTATGATTGTTTAATACGGCAGCCACTTTGCACACTGTAATGGTCGTCATCTTGAATTAGGATACTAGTTTGACTTGGCACATCTGGATATAAATTATAGCTGCTAACAATGTGCAATCAATGAAATGTTGATACGAAATTGCAGACCTTTATTATTGAGATCACATGAGGGTGTAATCCAAGGTATTGCATAGGCACTACATCTGTCAGCGTTTGATATACATTACATTCGTTTTTATAGATTTAGCGCAGAGTTGCATTCCGTTATCAAACTGTTATCAAACTGTTGTGGAAGTGGTGTGGCAAGATCGGTAGAGCGCGTGCTTTCTGATCATGAGACCCCGAGTTCGAACCCTGCCCACTCCATTTGTCCTTCAGCAAGGCATTTAATCCACATTGCTGCTCTCTACCCAGGTGTATAAATGGGTACCTGGTCTGGTGAAAATTAGCTTGGTGCACCTATAGGATTGCCCGCCGCTAGTATGCTCCCCGGGGAGTTGAGAATGTGTACAAGATAATTGTGCGGGTCTGAACTGTACCATATGACCAGGGGTAATAATGCGCTTAGAGGCTGTTCGGCATTAGGCGGTATATAAGTGCGATATATTATTATTATTATTATTATATAAATCATAATAATTATACTACATTTCACAAAAAAGGTTTTACATTATTAGTGTACTGTAGGCGTGATTCATTGGACACAGTTCAGTTAACACATTGTATATGCATTGGGCTTTGTGTGGTTAATGATCTAGTAACACTGTCCTAATCCACAAAACTAACTTAGAACTCTAGTTGTTCTTTCATACCATGTTGTATTCATATTACCAAAAGAAGCATGGAACATCTTAAGATATTTTGAGAATATCCATTTCCTTAAAAATAATTTCTAAAATTTGAAGGGTAATTCCACTCTAGAAATGTGAAGTTTTCTAAATAACAAGGTGAATAAGAAGAATCATGATCGAAAATCTGAACAAAAATGGTAGAGCAACAAAAAGTTATGACAGGTTGACCTTTGTTCTGATTTGTTTGTATTGTTCGCAATTGATATCGATTGTGACGTCATTTGCGAGCTGCTGCCATTTTAATTTCTACATGAACATTTTACAGAAATCTATTTTTCTAAATTACAAAGCAATTTTATGAGCTTAAACATAGATGACCCATCAATATTCCTTTATGAATGTGTAAAAACAGGCAGAAAATTTGTTTTTTAGCAAAACAAATGCGAACAATGTGAAAATTCATGTACAAATCCTTTGGCGGGTATCTCGTAAATGATTTTGCAAAAGGCTGCAATTTCGAAATGATCGTACTTTTCAACAAGATGTTAAAAAGGGCATAACTCTCGTGTTGCTAGTCCGGTTTTGATCAATTGTTTACCAAACATTCCTCTCATTCTTCTTTTTCGTTTGGACAAAAATGAATCTGGCCCGGAATTTCCCTTTCAGTGTTCCGTGTGTGTTAAGTTTAAGTCAGGAAAGTTATAACTGTGTACAAAGCCAGTGCAATGAGTTAGCGAATATCACTTTCCTTGTTTGCTCATTACTCGGCCATAAACATCCATTCAAAGGAATAGTGGAGTTCTGGTAAAGACAGTACAGTTTTGGTCAAACTGAATTTTAGTTACAGAAACCTGCACCATTACATTACAAACTAATAGTTATAACTCCATCATGCTCGAAAGGAATAAACAATTACAAATGACTATTAACGTAAAAAGCGCCTGTTATCATTAAACAAAAGAGCAGTTAAAACTCAAGATGGTGCTCTCTAAACACTCATCGGTGATGTTTTGTTGAAATAGTGATTAGATAGAGAAATAATCAACAACTATTTAAAAACCCATTTTGTAATTTGTTGAAAAGAGGAAGCATTTTAATTTTTTTTTTAACCGCTGGTTCCAAATAATTGAATAATTGTGGGGCCCCACAATTATTACAAATGGTTATGTTTATGGATATTTTTGCCATTTCTGAACCGATTTTGATCAAATAAAGTTTATTATGTCATTAGAATTGTATGCTCTTTACAATTTGACACTTAGTTTTTCTTTATCTCACCAACACAAATTATTTTTTGTAGCGCCCTCTATACCAAAACTTAACTATTGTTTAACGTGAAATATTCAAACAGTAATTAGTGGACGTATCAAATCTCACAAATACACACTTTAATACACACTTTTTGCGCATGTCAACAAAGTTACCAGATCCCTTTAATTATGATACAAAAGTGACATTTGAGTAGGATTATTAGGAAATTTCAGCTCGATCGTGATAAAAAAAAAGTCGTATACAGTTTTTAAGAAGCAATTTAATTGGTATACCGACAAATCAGTCTAAATTCCGTTCCACGGTCGGTTGAATCGCTCCATATACAGCGACCAAAGTTCGAAACAAGATTTGTATGTTTGTCTGGAATCGTCCGCGCGCGACTGGATAGTACGGTCATATAATTTTGAATAAACAAACAAACCACTAGTTTTGCAGCGCCCAACGTTTGTGTACGGCATAGACTTATGAATAAACAAACCAACCCGTTTATAACTAGAAGGCCAACTTATCGCGCGCAAATCACGTGTCCAATAGACTTTGTAAATAGGCAAGATGGCGGAGTGACGCGATTTTTGAAGCTTCCGAGGACTACTTCTCTACGTCATCGCGTAGTGACCTGGAAAGACTTGACCAATTATCATGCTATGAAGTGCGTAGACTATCGCGCCTATTTTCCTGCGCACTGTTCTAGATTTGATCACGCTTATGAGAACAATTGGATGCATATAAACTTGTTTTATTGACCTCGATCCGGTGACGACCCGTATGAACTGCTCTGTGATTGGTTTATGTAGTTCCCAAGTAGCCCATAATGCAACCTGCAGTGGTATGCCTTCCGGTGACACCCCCCTGCACCATACACCAATAAAAACAAGTTCATATGCTTTATATAAAATGGCTTCAAAGTGGCCAGCGTTGTTTTACAACAGCGACACAGTAAGTTATCAATACCTTAGTATTATTGTATGATACATCAATTTGATTAATCGTAGGTACATGTACATACATTATGTATGTAACTTAAAGGGGTAGTTTAGTTTTGGTAGAGAGGGCGCTGCACATCACAATTTTGTGAGGTAATTAAAAACTGAGTGGCGAATTTGAGAGAACATGCAATTTTAATGGCAGAATAAACTTTTTTTGGCCAAAATCGATCCAGAAACGGCTGAAATATCAGTAAATATATCGGATCTTATAATTATTTGGGGCCCAAATAATTAGTTGATTTTTTAAAATAATACAAAAATGCTTGCACTTTTTCAAAAATTGTCAAAAGCGTTTTTTAAATAGTTGTTGATGATCTCTCTAGTTAATCATTATTTCAATAAAACATCACATGGATAATTTTGTATGAAAAATTGTAGAAACCAATGCCTCTTAAGAAAGCACCCTCTTGTGTTTTAATGGCTCTTTTTGAATGATAACGGGCTTTTTACTAAATCGTTTGAAATTTTGTATACCTTTCGAGCATGGTGGAGTTATACCAATTCGTTTATAATGTTACTGTCCAGGTTTGGTTACTAAAGTTCAGCCTTACCAAAACTGTACTACCCCTTTAGTATCATACCTGTTAATTGCTTTTAAGCAAAAATGGTGAGAAAGGCTAAGGTATCGCGAACGGCGCGTCGCGAGCCTCCCATATGTTAAACCATTTCCTGTGGGAATTTGGTTGGTAATGTACGAACTCTATGGGGATTTCTAAAATATAGTAGGGAACAGGTTAATACACTGCTGATTTCAACCGGCTTAACTACAGGTCTAATGCAGAATACCACCAACACGTACAGTACGAACACTTATATTTTACTGACTCGGAATGGGGTAAAGTATAAAGTCCGATATAAACGTAAACCCCATGCATGCCATGAGGAGTCGTTTATTCCCGACTATTCAATTGGAACCTTTTTGCAAATACCCTCAAAAGGTGGTCTATTCAAATGGGTGAAGAAAGAAAAAAAAAATAGTTTCATGAAATTGTGTTCGTACACCAGTGTACATAACGTTTAATATAATTATTTGGTATTGATTGTGAATATTGATGAACATTTATGAATTAATTTTAGACATTTAAATATAAATTACTTTGAATCAATGTTCAGTAATAGAAACCAAACTTATCATAATAAAAGAAAACATTGAAGTAAAACGATATTTGCATTGCTATTGCATCGTGATGAAATAAACGATATAAACAGAATCCGTAAAAGTAATTTGTACAGCTTGAAAATAATGGGGTGCGTCATCAGAAGCAAAGCAAAATAAAACAAATAAAGCAGATGTCCTGATATCATATCCGCCTTCACAACAATACAAACAAATATTATTTAAATCTCAAACTATAGTTACATTTTGTTAAATATGTTCAATGATAGTTTGTTACTCTGTTCACAGCCCCAGTCGTAGCTTTCATGTACCACCGTTGTAGCAACGTCAGAATTCCGCTCGCCGTCGGTTCGACGTTGATCTCATCAGGTCTCATGCTGATTTCGTGCGCTGGTAACAACATACACTTAGCAGTCTTCCTGCTGATATCAGGTAAGACTAAAGCTCTCCGCACACAGAGCCGGCTCGACCCGATCCGACCGGTTTTCAGTCGGTTCAGCTCAGTATACGTTGCCTCAGGACTCCTGCCTTGCCGGTCAAAAGCCAGTCGGAGATCATTCAAGGCTGATTCAACATGTTGAATCGGCTTAAAGGGACTTAGTAACATTGTCCAAATCCTCAAAATAAAATTGTAATTCTAGCGGTTCCTTTATACCTTGTTGTATTCGTATTAACAATAAAATCATGGGACAGCTTTCGGTTTTTCAAATTTCCCTTTCATTACAAAGATATGTATGATTGAAGTATTTAGATAAGAAAATCTCCGGGCGAGATTTTCATCCCTGTACAAAGTGAATGCAGTGAGTTGGTGAATATCACCCAATATCACTTTGCATTTTCGCTCATTACTTGGCCATACATTGTCCATTTGACCTGAAATTTTCACACAATACCCTGAGGACATATGAGATAACAACAGTATACATTGCATCAACCATTCATCAGTTTTTGCACATCTCAACAAAGTTACTAGATCCCTTTAAGGGCCGGTCATACTTGCGGTAGTGGACGTAGTTGAACGTAGTGGTGGCTAACTTTTTTGATCGTAGTTGAACGAAGTTGAAGGTAGTTGAACGTACTAGCATCCGTATCGTACCGTAGTTGTCCGTGATGCTAACTTGGTATTAACTCGGGAGAGCCGCGATCTTAGATTTAATTTTTGAACATGTTCAAAAGAGCGGTACGTTTAAGGCATCCGTAGTAATAACGTACTAAACCGAAGTTTAACGTAGTCTAACGTAGTCTAACGAAGTCTAGCGTAGTCTAACGTAGTCTAACGAAGTCTAGCGTAGTCTAACGTACTTCGTTACATACTTAAATGTACTCTAGCGTACTCTAACGTACTTTACCGTGTACAAAACCAGCATCGACAGTCTTGATCCAGACATGTTTGAGCAAAAATATAGACAAATTTCACAGAACTGCTATGTTGGAAAAACAAGCGCACAATTGCCGTACCACACCACCGACTGTCTGTTATACTCCGTGCGGGGTTGCTATTTACCGTAGTTTGACGTTCTTTAGCGTAGTCCAGCGTATTGGCTACCGCAGTCTCTCGTACTCAAGCGTAGTCAGACGTACCACTCCGTACCTGTCCAGGAGCAAGCTGTACCCACATTAGCGTAGTCTAGCGTAGTTTAATGTACTTAAACGTACTTACCCGTACCCTTCCGTGGCCAACCACCGTACCTTAACGTAATTCAACGTAGTTCCACGTTGTTCAACTTAGTTTAACCTAGTTTAACGTACTTACACCACGTCTGACCCACATTAAATAACCCTACGGATCACTACGTCCCCTACCGCAAGTATGACCGGTCCTTAAGACTGAGCGAAACCGGCTCTAGCCTAACGGAAAAACAGTCGGATCGGGTAGAGTCGGCTCTATGTGCGGAGTGATTAAGTGATTTGGAGTATTCTACCTTTCCATTATGTTTATATATACTCCGCAAAAAAAGAAACCGGACACTTGTTTAAAGGACCTATAGCGTCTAGATGGCCTAATTTCCACAATTCAGCTCTCTATATGTAATTTTTCCTGAAGAAAACAAATTTGGCAGTCATTTCTCATGAAATCAATCAATTTTGGGGTAATTAGTAAATATCTAATTGTCCTGGGAACGCCACTTTTAAATCGCCAAAATGTGACGTCATCTAAAGTACGGACTAATGAACTAAATTCTGTAGATGACGCGTCATGACGTAAGCCAATGAATTGTCAATCACATGTCAATCACGCTGCCGATTCTGGACCCTAAATGTGGGTGGGGCGTAAACTGGCTGCTAAATGAGATTTGGCAACAGAAAATTAGTCTTAAATCACTACTGTGTTTATTTTCATGGATTTTTTTTCGGCAGACCTATTTTACAAGTCATCAACTATGGAATAAGTGCCAAAGTACGTTGTATTCTTTAGGTCCTTTAAGCTTAAATATTTCATATCTATGTACGATAAAGTGTACATTGATATATATTACATTAAAGGAAGTTTAGTCCTCTACCGGCAGTGTATAAATTAAAGGTATAATCGTTCATGCATGAACTGCCATGGTCAATTAACAATAGCAATGTCTGTTTTCAAAAATAGCAAACAAATGGAGGACCGCACCATTCGACTGCAATGAGTAGGCGTCTTGCTTGAAACAAAATGTGCGGGGCAAGTAAATTATGACACTATTTAACCTTATTGTCATGAACAAACTCCAAAAATACACATTTTCCAATAAAACAGGGCCAGGTTATGAGAATATCAACAAACTGGCCAGTCTTTGAGGCATAAACCTTGTCTGTTCCATGTGTTCCCTGCAATTTTAACCTTAGTTATCTAGATAAATTACATGTTAGAGACTGCCCAAATGGTTGACCAAGAGTGACATCAGGTTTTGAAGATCTTTGGACTACGGTAGAATTCTTGAGAAGAATTTATACCAAGTTTCATGCTGAAATAAGGGCACAAACTATGGTTTCGACAAATAAACATTAGCCATAAACTTCCTCATTTTGTTACATTTGAATGAAAATAAAAACTATAACGTTCACAATTTGTCTTCATTTATACTTTTTTTTATTGAGATGAAACTAAAAAATATCACATTTGTAATGAAAAAGTTTTCCCATTTCAATATAATAGCGTTTATATTATGCTTATTAACATTTCAATGGTGGAATAAGATGTTCCATTTTTGCTATTTTTGAAAACAGACCCTTTGGTGGTTAATTGACCAAGACAAGTCATGCATGAATGATTTCCCCTGGATTGTATGCCATTATTGAAGAGGGTTATTTTTATCTTTAATTTGACATACAATTACATATACTATTTTATCGTAACAAAATATGAAATATTTTGACTGAAATAAGTGTCCTGTTTCTTTTTTTGCGGAGTAATCTAAATTATCTCTACATATCGCTACATTGCCCGTACGTTGTTTTTAGACGGATCTTCATGCAACTTCTTGGTTTTAGTCGGCAGGTCAACATCATCATCATCATCATCATCACGAGAGCGCGCCATGCAACTCTATCCTCTGCCATTAGTGTTGCATCCCTCATTTCTTGTTCAGACACTCTCTATCGTCAGTCCAGGATGGACGACCTCTACGACGTTTTCATTTTATTGCTAAATATATGTTTCTGAACAAATTCAGTTCTCCTAACGATGTGTCCAAAGTACTTAAGATTTATTTCCACAATTCCCTTTCTGATGGTCAAGTCTGCGCCGATCTTGTTTAGAATAAAATAATGTGTCTTTTGTTTATTTCCACGAAACCTGCAAAAGCCTTCTGTAGCACCACATCTCAAAATGCGCCAACTATTTCTTGTCAATCTCTGTCATGGCTAAAGCCCCACCTACAAAGATAGTTAATTGGGAATGAAGTCGCACAAAGAAGTCGAATATTCAGACTTTAAAAAACTTAGGCCTGTTTGTTCCAAGTTTGAGACATGCTTAGACCATACATGGGACTTAAGTCTAACCTAACTGGAAGACAAATCTCCCAAAACTGAGAAGGAGCGGGTTGCGTTTTTGTTTTGTTTTACGAAGGGACGCTAGAGATCATTAACAATATGAACACTTTTATAGTGCCTTTTGGGTCTGATTGCAGATGAAATAAAGCTACGATAAAACTTACCATTGAATCTAACTATTAGCAAATGTTTAACACTTAACATAACTTGCACTTTGATAGAACGTCAGTTGAAGTACGATATTTTCGAATAAATAAATGTCCTATAAGTATGCCTATGTACCCAGGCAGTTTATGCCTATTCGTGATATTACAGAGATGTACAAACATTGTCAAATTCGACAATATAGAACTTTAAGAGGTAACACAAGAAGGTACGTAAAAACAGTTATACAAAGCATAATACACTTAGGTGTCATCGCTAAGTGGACATATTATCGTATCACAGAAATAAACATGTTATAACATACGTAACGTATAAGCCTTATATGTGTTTAATTTATTTTTCTTTGGCAGGAATGGGGCATAGTATCTTGTTCACTTTCCTAATCCTCATACTGCATGACCTAGAGGATGCCAATTTTAACATCCTTTTTGCACTTGGTGGAACGGGATATGGTGTCGCAATGGTACTGCCGCCAGCGATGGCGCAAGTCCTATTGACCGCGTACGGGTGGAGAGGAGCCACGCTTGTCCTCGGCGCTATTGCGCTCAATATCTTACCTTGCACGCTGCTTGTCCGGACAACCCGACAAGCGAATAACCCAGCGATGGACATGAACCTTCAACCACTTTTGACTGAAGCGAACAACCAGAGTCTCCTTTCCGGAAATACTGACTATGAAGGGTTTGAAATGGAACAACCCGGTTGTTCAGACACAATACAGAGTTCTTCGACACATCATCTTATGAGCGATCGAAATCCTCGGACACTATTGGATACCAACACAAAGGAAATCGAGGTCGATTCCCAAATTGGACAGGAAGATGATGAAATCGTGACAGAATTTGATTCTGGACTAGTGTCAGAAATGGAGAGTCCAGCATGTCCATACCAAAGTCGCCAACCATCACTAAATAACCATGGTGAGGATGCTGCTTCTCCTTTGTTGTCGGTGTCTGACGTGTCTGACCCGCCGAGCAAAGTGATGACGAGATGGAATAAGATTTCTAGAATCGGAAAAGAATCTGCTTTTTACAAGGACCCTTGGGGTAATTCGTACTTCTTGGTTGCATTTGGTACTGGTTTCGTGTACTCTGGTTGGCACGCATTCCTTATCCCGGACGCGTTGCAACGCGGGATCTCGCCTTACCACGTCCTGATAATCACATCAGCGGCTGCGGTAGGAAACATCACTAGTCGCATCGGCGCTGGTCTCCTCACGCACAGCCTAGTCTTGCCTTCCAGTCTGTATATCGCACTGTGCCCCGTCTCTGCAATTAGCCTTCTTGCATATGTCTATCTCAAAAACTTATATGGCATGATATTGACGTCTACCACTTCGGCCATAGCTGTTGCTGGGAGGGGAACGTTACTAGCGTTAGTAGCAAAGGAACGGGCACCACCCGGTGGCTATTCGTCCATCTTCTCTGTTGCTTTGGTTTCGACCGGCATTGGTTGCATGCTTGGTGGATACATTACAGGTATTTTAAAACTATTTTGTAGGTTGCTCTTCAAACCGCGAACAAGCTTTGGAAACCCTAAGCAATGTAATTATCAAAATTAGACCTTACTAACAGTCATCTTAAGTGATACAAATTGACTCGATTTAAAGGGACATTCCCTCTTTTGCAAGCCAAATTTCAAAAGTTGCGAGGTTATTGTCTTATATAAAAGAAAATGTCATTTAACGGCATGCCTGAACAAATTAGACCAAACCAAACCTCGCTTAAACTGACTACATGTAATTATATATTCTTCACTTTTTAGATATTTTCCCGTGACATACCTTTACAAATGTCGGCTTCACAATACCTTTACAAGAATAAGTACACTATTGTTGTAATATTATGCTAAATCAGTTAAACTCCTTTATTGACCGATATATAGTTTGATGGAGGGACGCATTCGTTTTTCATTCGTATAATCCAAATTACAGGGCTGTTCGATTTGATTGTTTTGGGTGTGTTACATTCATCCCCATGCGTCAACTGGAAACTGTTCAGACGTTTTGTAAAACAGGACCTGTCCCTTTAAACGAAGATTTCTTTTTAAAAATTGCTCTAGAAATGTGTTGTTGTTTTTTTGCTTGGAGACGACGAATGACTTATGACGACACGATCGAGTTATCGAATGACTTATGGTGACACGATCGGTGACAATAGATCAGTCCGTGAAAATATTCAGAATGTCCAAACATCACAAATATATCGAAGTTTGCCTAACCCTTCATTTTTGTTAGTATATGCCATGACTGGGTCATATCATGCCAAAGACTAAACAAAAAGTCTGCCTTTTAGAATGGAGAAATGGAGAACGGAAGTTTAACACACGTTACCAGGGTACTAGCCCCCTTCTGCTTTTACTACGTATAGGAGATGTGTAGCCTAGGGCTAATGCATATCGGAGATATAGGCGCCACCTTATGTATGTGCTAATTTGACACGGGTAGGACGTTATAGACCTTACACCGATTTTCTCCTGATCACATATGAGAATAAGACAGTTGGTGGTCTCACCACAAAACACGGGGTGAACTTTTGGACACCGTCTTAACAGGCTTGTTCGCTCGCCCGCACACACCTTACCCGGGTAGATAACCCGCACGTTTTTTTTTTATGAAATAGCGCGCACAACGCCCCATGTTCCCCATCATAGTGCGATCGCTAGGTCACAACGTGCACTATTTACATTTTCACGGCCTATTACGCAAGCCCTGTCTGACGTCATCTACCCGGGTAGATTCTACCACGATACACCGTCTTTACAGGTCCTTTGTCCGGATGACGTCCTGACGTTATCACACCCTACCCTGACTCGACTTGGTTAAAATCTACCCCGATGTCGTCCTGACACTAACTCGATTATACCGTCTTTACAGGAAAGGGGTGGATTATTAGCCCCTAGTTTATAATTGGGCCTGTTTAGAGTGGGTATAACTGTGCCTTTCGATGTAAGAACCCGAACATTAATTGGACTAATGAAAGAAACGAGGAGTGGTTCGGAAGTAAACACCGTTCATGAAAGGCAAGTTCATTCAACAACCATTGGTTCAGATAAGAAATAAACATTTTTTCTGGAAAAACTTATGAAAAACACGAAATTGGAAACCAGAAGACGAAAATGTAAACAACCATTATGCAGTGATATTTTTTCTGAATCCTCTTGAATGATAGGAAATATTGGGATAGTTTCTGAAATTATGTATACTTATATGATATTAAGTTCGAGTCCTTCCCGTGCCAATTTTGGCGCATACGGCGGCGCCTATCTCCGATTAAGTAGCCCTATATGCCACATGTCTACTAAATGTAGCGAAAGTTACAGAAGTGGACCAGGGTCCTCTGGTAACTCTTGTGATTAACTTTCCCTTCTCCATTCTATAAATGCCGAGCGCCTGGCTAGAATGCAGATGGTATATTGGTTATAGTGGGCTATAAATACAATTTAATTTATTTGTTTCGTGGTATTAATAACAAAATGTTTTCCCTTTTTGACAAAGTATTAATTTACCGTGTGATCCGTTAATATTTCACAATCCAGGGATGGTGGCGGATCGATTCCTTACGTACGACGCTTCCTTCGTGCTGCTAGCTGCGTTGGATGTGTTCATCTTCATCTTCATGCTTCCAGTAAGGTTCGTGAAGAAACCCAACCAGCTGTAGAGGGCGCCGAACTCGGAGGAGTAGTGATAGGGACTGGTTTCTAGCAAAATAAACATTCCCACGGTTACTCAGGCCCACGTCTACAATATACTTTCGTTTCTAAGCAGTTTGACAGTGTTTACGTCATGAGGACAAATTATTGGTCGCACAGAATGTGTTGATAATGCATGTGCTGGCGTGCCAACAATACATGCCAAACATTATTGTATTGTCGATGTGTTGCTAGCGAAAAACAATCGTATCGTAATGTAGGTATGACGTATGAGGCTTAGGTCACAAATGATGCGATTTCCAAAAGGGATCCTTTAACTTCATAAGACTTTTTCCAAAAAAAAAATCTATTAACTAAATAAAAATTAAAAAAAAATAATGCTTTAACTTTATCATGTTTCCCCCCAAAGGTTATCTATTACCTTCATGAGATTCATTACCAAAGTGATCCATACATTTCATGAGATTTTCCAGAAATTCATCCTTTAACTCATGAAATTTTCCCAAAACAATTATATATTAACTAAATACAAATTTTCAAGTAATGCATTCACTTTTCGCCAAAGGTTATATGTTAGCTTTGTGAGATGTATTACCAAAGTGGTCCATACATTTCATGAGATTTTTCCAAAAGTGATCCATCAAAGTGGCACGTGCTCCCCGCCCCCCTCCCGTAAAAAAAATACATGAATAAATGCATGATTGAAAAGACAATAATATTTTAATTAACACCCATAAGAGAATAACCATTTAAAAAATAGATATCCCCCTCCCAAAATCAGTCCGATCACGATTTGTAACTAACACGACGTGATGTTACATATAGACAGATTAATCTACCACAAGATGTTGTTATTACCATCTAGCAACGTCGTTATTATCGCTAACCGTTTCCATATCAGGTGCCATATTGATAGGACTTTCATTCACACGTCTGCAAACAATTGTTCTGATCATATCATTGTTTTGCCATTATGTTATATCCCCAGTATCTATGCCGTTTAAATCCATGCTGCGCTCTTAACCCCGACCGAGTTGGAAATCAATCACGCGAATGTTTGTACGCACTGTTAGCGACGTTTGATTTAGGGGATTTAGTCGCTTTGTATATTATGACAGAATAACCATGGATAGATAAAATGTGTATTTTTGTGACCTGATATTTTCATTATGTAATGTGTAAACATTTCACAATAAATGGAAAAAGTGATACTCGCAGGCTCATTGACCTGAATATCTCTTTAACGAAAGGGACATTCTAAAAAAATAAAAGTAAAACAAACCTTTTCCTTGCTCCTACATTTTGTTGACAACGTTACTTGATCCCTTAATCGTTAACGCGATACAACTATCATCGAAAAGACTCACATCGTAAGCGCAAACTGTATATAGGATCCTTTACGCGCACGCACGACGACACGGTGCAGTGCTTGGCCACTAGTAATACATGTAATACATACAGGTGTCCGAGGTTTAAATGGGCATTGAACGCATTTGTTTTCATCGCTTCCAACTAGTTTTCCGCATACTACGCTTAATTGCCATTATTTCAAAATGATTCTGTCGAGCTACTGACCAGAGTAACATTTATATTCGCAATCTTCGGGAATATATTTATGTTGTTGGGTTGAATGGTTCCCTTCTGCGTTATTCTAATTAGGCATACTCCCAAACTCATTATTATTATTATGGCGCGTTTATTGGAGGTCGTCATGTCACCAAGTTTTCCCGTGGTCGTGTCTATCTTCGTGCAAAGCATGCTGCTCATTGGCACCGTAAAGTCCATGGGAATATTTCTCGACGCTATCTCGACATCATTGGACACGACTTCAACCGATATCGGCGTCGCGCTCGGATTGTTCAATATGTCCGCTTTTCTCCCTGTAAGTAGGGTTGTATACATCTTGTTCTACAGTATTTCGACCTAAAGCTATGTTTTAATCATGATTTGGTATACCCCCAATCGTCGCTGGCTCCGTTTCATTTATAATTTTAATATTAATGTTGGTATATAGTTATCAGTCAGGTTATGCAATACCACCTGCTTACTAGGTAACTTCAGTTGCCACATATTAAAATATTTCAATTAGACCAAATAAATAACAGTCCTCGATCCCGTTGCAGAAAATGAAACAATCGATTGTAAGTTGCAATTGATTGTAAGTCAAAACATTTGCGCGTTCCAACCAATAAGATTTGCTCATTTAGAACACATGACCTGACTTGCAATTAATTGTAAATTACAGTCGATTGTATCTCCTTCTGCAACAGAGCCCAAATGACATTCATTAGACGAACTGGTTTTAAAAACTGGAGCTAGACAACCCGGATTGTTTAAGGAATTATCAGGGAGTCGAGTTAAAGGGCACTTAAATGTTACAGACAATGTTGAATTCATTCATAATCTGTACTCTCTTATTATTTAAATTATCGTTCGTAATTTGGATTTGTAACATCCCGGCGGGCCCGTGAGGAACGTCCAGAAGGAATTACCTACTCACAAGAAGCTGGCATACCTTGAAGGGATCTTGTAACTTTATTGACATAATAATGCAAAATGTGTTGAGTTGTTGATAAATATAGACGTTTATGAAATGGTATGTACACTGCGTAATGTGTGAACATTTCACACACAGAGAAGGTATTAGTGTTGGTTTAAATGGCGCTTAAACAAATAATTAATGTGTAAGGGAATATAGAAACAAAGTGTAATATTTGTACGAGCACGAGATTCCCCAAAAAATGTGTTTGATCAAAACCGGTTCAGAAACAGCAGACATATTAATAAATATATTAGATTGGAATATATGTGGGTCACACATTTATTCGATGATTTAAGAAAAATATTAATATAATGCCTAAACTTTTTCGAAAACAATCCTTAAAGGTTCGTTAATAGTGTTGATGATTTCTCTATTGAATCAAATACAAACAAAATATCACATCCGAAACAATGTTTTTAGAGAGTACCCTTTTGTGTTTTAACTCCCGCTATTTCAATGATTAGAGACTACTTAGCCTTTAGTAAGTTTTTCACCTTTTGGGCATGATATAGTTATAATTATGAGTTTGTCATGATATTGTGCAGATTATTGTTACTTTAAAAACAGTTGTACTATAACTGTTCTATCACTTTTAACGGATGCAATACGGTCAAGTAACGAGCGAAATTGCAGAGTGATATTTGCAAAGTCATTGTCCTGATTTTGTTCACAGTTATATAACTTTCAGTGGATAATTACAAATTGGAACACTTCTATCTTAGATATCTGTTTAGCGAAAATGAGATTCGAAAAACAAAGCATATAGAGTTGTTCCATGCTTCCATTTGTAATGCGACTATACAACAAGGTATGAAAGAACATTAGCTCATGCATGGCCAAACGCAAACTTTCTTTCGGAACAAGCTGCAAATTGCAGGGTAGGTACAGAAAATGTGTAGAACTACATAACAAAAGTACCCCAAAATCCCTCTTGTGCATTTTGCAAATTCAAGATATTGTGTATGGATTTGTTAATATATTTATGAATTAGTGTTCTTGGACCTCATAATGAGCCTATTGTATAATGTACCTTAATTTTGATCATACTTAAACAATTTATCATTGATACTGGTACCAATATAATTAAAGTGATTCTTGTACTTTGTTTGATTTTGCCAAAATTCATGTTTGAGACTTCAATCCTATACCAAAATCATGTTAATACCTTATGATCTCAATGATTTCCAATGGTAGCTATCTTCATACCAAAGGGACATTTGAACAAATTTAACCCTAATTTATAATTATCTTACCGTAAGCTTAACAACACGGTAGAAGTTAAATTTGGAAGCTCAAAGTAATTTTCGTAGAGTTAGACAAGGTACATGGATCACTTTAATTATAGACTGTTTCATGACATAGTACGCATAAAATGTACAATATCGTATATGAAATATGTTTGGTTTGCTATACTTCTACATACACTTCACTCATCTACGCACAGCACATTCATATTTATATTCATCCGTACGCAACATCTCATCCATTACTCACAGTTAACGTTGTGTAGTCTTTTTTTTTCAGAGACCATCATTATCTCAAGCACATTATTTGAAAATATGTTTAGTATGTTGATCCATTATTGCGATTTGTACAACTATGTTACAATGTATGCATTATACATGTGAATGTCTACTATTCAAGGAGTGCATTTCCTTCTTTATTATTTGTATAATTATTTTGTACCATGTGATTATGTTGAAAATTAAATGAATCAGAATGAAACAGAATGAATATTGCATTGAAGTACGTGCTGGTAGGAGTTAATGAAATGGAATATACACATTTCTGTAATGCCTCAATAAATGAAGACTATGTGAAGTGATCTTCAAGATTATCTAACAATATTAAACACTATCCTAGTATTTTGTGATGCTTAAACTAATTTAAATTAATTTGATCGTCATTAGATTAACTAAATATATTTTGATTTTATGAAACGGCTAAATTCTGAAAGTACAAGTTAATTAGCATCCATCATATTTTACAGTCAAAAGTACGCACGATTATTTGCAATGATGAAAAATGATTCCTGACAAAATTATAATTGTACAAAGTACATAGCCAGGATAGCAGATATAGTCGAAAAAAGGAAAATTAATATGAACGATTCATGTAAGAGATACTATAAATATTTACTTTCTTCTTATGTTGATAATATGTGGAAAGTTTATATGCATATTATAGAAGTTAGGAGCACCTGCATTTTTTTTTACCGTAAACATTAAACATGTTAATTTGCTTTAGAGCCAAGTATATTAGCCGGGGGAAAACAAATCTGAAAAAGGCGCATTATCAAGTCTCGGAGAGAATATCGTTTTAGGCATGTTAGGGTTTTGCACAGACGAATATTGAAACATACTTATAATCGTTTAATTGTGTTAAGGTGATATATTGTCGATTACAGTCCGTTATTCCGAAGGTTCGTTATTCCGAAGGTTCAGTTATTCCGAAGGTTCGTTATTCCGAAGGTTCGTTATTCCCAAAATGAAATCGGGTTCGTTATTCCGAAGGTTCATTGATCCAAAAATAAAATCGGGTTCGTTATTCCGAAAATTAAATCGGGCTTGTTATAATACTATAGTTTGTGTTTTGTTTATTTAATTTACAGCCTGCATTAAGCATACCCCTCCCCCTTTCCCTCCCTTGGCCAGACCAATCAAACATTTAAGTTTATTTTATCTCTTTATATGAAATTATAGCTTTATAACAAACCCAAATTCATTTTCGGATTAACGAACCCGATTTCATTTTAGGAATAGCGAACCTTCGGAATAACGAACCCTCGGAATAACGGACCTTCGGAATAACGAACCTTCGGAATAACGAACCCGATTTCATTTTAGGAATAGCGAACCTTCGGAATAACGAACCTTGGAATAACGAACCTTCGGAATAACGAACCTTCGGAATAATGCAACAAATGTTCGGATTAACGAACCCTATTTAATTTTCGGATTAACGAACACTCAGGTATAGGAAATTTGCGTGTTCGGAATAACGAACCTTCGGAATAACGAACCTTCGGAATAACGAACCGCACCCATATTGTCAAGCCCTAATCTTTCCAGGCTAGCTCTAAGAATTGTGTTTTTATTTACATACGACAATTATTTCACACTTTTTAAGATCTTGTCTTCACGTTGATACATACTAAACGTAATGCGTATTATCAAGTTATACAAGTAATGTTTACAATTAAATATGTTTTTAAAGTGCTTTGTTTCCTACACAATAACAGGCAAACTCGAGCTAGTAGTCAAGTAATCCGAAAATCAGCCAATGTTTCGAGGGTTCTTTGACGATTTTTTTTCTCACCCGCTCTACATAGTATGCAGTACTGAATATTCGCTTGTGTGACGAGTGACTTCAAGGCAACAAAGTCAATCAAAGACAAGTGCAAAAGTATCCAAACTCACCACTTATCAACAGAGGATGTGTAAAAAATATCACGAAAGTAAACCTACATTATTAATTCACAATTCAAGTTCTTCACTTACTAAATCAATCTCTCTCTGGTCATTTTATTCGCCCTTTTTGCTGTAAATATCCTGTAAACCTTTCTCACTCCATGATCGCCATTTTGTTATTTATAACGTACGCGTGAGAGTGCTGAACCACTGCGATATTGCTCGCGCGCTATAGGTCAAATATTTGAAGTGTCGTATATATCGTTCGGCTGGTTATTAGCCGGTTTGCTCCATCACAGTATGAATACCTTAGAGTTCCATCTCGTGATGGAGGGGATAGTATGACGTCATAATAGTAAAGGACGATTAAACGAGATGGATTTTTCTGTCTAGTAGTAAAGATACGCTTTTCCTGAAAACATATGTTTACACAGCTACTAGCCTGAAGTTTTTAACATGTATAGAAGCGAATTTATACTTAAAGGGGCCCTACAAACCAAATGCATGTTGACTTCTGTTCATCTGTATTAGTGTACACATTCAATATTTGTAAACGGTTTGACCCAAATATGTTTTGTATATTTTTAAACATTTTATCATTTATTTTTCTTCATGTTGCTAAGCCCCACCTCCTAAAAACCTCCAGAGTAAATTATATTGTTGACCTAGTGTTGTGACATCATCTGTCAATTACTGGTCAGCTACCATGAGATTAACAAAAGATGAAAGTACAAAAAGAACATCCACAAAAAAGCCTCCATGCAATAGCATAGACAGTGCTTTTCTTCTGACATAGCAACAGCTATTGAAATTGAAGGTGTGTGAGTTGGTATTCTATTCAACCGTGTGATGCTATTGTGATTAGGCACTCAGCTTGGATGAAGGTAACTTCTTTGTAACTGAGTAGTGAATGGCTGATGATGTCACAACAGGTCAATAGAATTCTACTCTGGAGAGATTTTCAGAAGTGGGGGCTTCACAATATGGAGAAAAATAATTACTAAAATGTTTGGGTCAAATGGTTTACAAATAGTTGATGTGTACACTAATAGAGATGAACAGAAAATAACATGCGTTTAGTTTGCCTGGCCGCTTTAAGATTATCATTTACGGCAGCCAGTGTGAACACTATAGCGGCCGCCATCTTTAATAATAATGATTGTTTCACGTGACACATCTGTATATAAAGCTAGGCAAACATTTGGCATATATGCCCTCGATGAAATGTTTGATACGAAATTGCAGACCTGTACATTTCAGACCGTATTAGGGTATATCGTGTAATCCGATGCGTTCATAGCCACTACAGCTGCCAGCGTTTGGTATACTTTTTCAAACGTTTAAAGTTTAAAGTATTCTTCAATAAAACATTAAACCGATTCTAAATATATCACAGAGTTGCACTTCGTTATCAAAATGTTTATATCACTTCAAACCATATTCGTTCAGTTGATAATTATAAATTTGTGTTGGTTCAAATATAATCTAAACAAATACACATTTTGGTCCTGCCTACCCACTCAATTTAATTTATTACATTAAGGAATGAGTAGAACAATAAACTAGATACATTAAAGTTATTTGAACAAAACCAAATACAAATAATTAAGTAATTTATACCAAACTGACCGTACTGAACAAATTGAATACTAATAACGCAAGAAAGGCGTACGAATGTTCATGAATCAGATATGAAAAATATTAAACGTGTAACATTGTAAACTAATAATCTGATTGTAACATTAAAACGCCTTTTATGTTCATACCTTGAATTATTGTTTGCTATGAATAATCAGTGTAATTTTCGTTTCTGGAAAACAAAATGTAAAAGTTATTTTACGGTTCTCCATTGTCTGTTTAAGAATATTAACCATTACGATTCCATTGAATGACGCACCATTATATAAATTTATCATGCATGTATACGGTAGAGGAAGAGCGAATAGTACAATAGCGAAGGCTAGTATAGGAACTGAGGTTTAGGAGTTAAGGATGCTGCATTCGGAATGGATGATTTTAATACATGGAAGAAAACTTTTTAAATAAAAATTTAATTTTGCTAAGAAATTGTATTTTACACATTCGTCCCAATTAACTTAAAGGGACAGATCCTCTTTTGCAAGCCAAATTTCAAAAGTTGCGAGATTATTGTCTTATATGAAAGAAAATGTCATTTAATAGCATGCCTGAAAAAATTAGGGCTTGAAATCTCTTTTTCGTGGAGTTATAGACCTAAAACTAATAAACCGTCGTCCAACAAACAATTGTGCATTATACGTATATTCACCCAGTGAGGAAGTTCGTACAGGGATTCCAAGAAGTACCACAACGCTATGCGTGAGCCCTACGTGACTCGCGCTAGCTACGTGACCCGCACACACATACGAATAGCATGACCGCACACTAGGCAAAATAACCAAACCTCGCTTAAACTGACTACATGTAATTACATATTCTTCATTTTTGTCCGTGACATACCTTTACAAATGTCGGCTTCACAATACCTTTGCAAGAATAAGTACAATATAGTTGTAATATTATGCTAAATCAGTTAAACTATGTTATTGACCGATATATAGTCTGATGGAGGGACGTATTCGTTTTTCATTCATAGAATCCAAATTATAGGGCTGTTCGATCAGATTTTTTTGTGTGTGTAACATACATCCCCATCCGACTTGAAACTGTTCAGACGTTTTTTAAAAGAGGATCTGTCCCTTTAAAAACTATATAAATAAACTATTATGAACTCTCATAAACTATAAACTTATTTTATTTTACGCAATTACAGTTATTTTAGATTAAATAATACGTGTTAGTTGTAATGACGTTATTTTGGAAAGGACCTTTTTTACCAAAAATAATTAGGGCAATCTGTTAAAGAAATTTGTTTAGTAGTTAAAAAATTATATATTTGTACAATATGAATAGCACAATTAAAATAAAATGTTTAGATTGGTAGTGTGCATTAGATTAGGTTTAATTTATTTGACACATGCAGTTCACGTGACATATTGCATGTGCATTGGACTATGTATGGTTTATGTTCTAAATAGTAAAACTGTCCCAATCCACAAAACTTACTTGGAACTCTAGTGGTAAACAGATGTTGTATAAATCCATTGGAAATGTATAACAGTGTACAAAGCCATGCAATGTGTTACGGAATATCACTTTGAATTTTTGCTCATTACTCGGTAATTCAACATCCATACCAAACCATTTTTTTCACACATTACTTTGACATATCAGATCAAAGAATGACACATTTCTGCAACCATTCGTCACTTTTGGCGAAAGTCAACAATGTAACTAGCTCCAATTAATACTGAAATTAAAGTGGAATAATAATTTGTAGGATTATCAGGAAATTCAAGTTATGTCGTGATAAACAAAGCGGAGGGTATTTTCTTATTAACAAGCATTTCAATTAAGATTTATCGGAATATTCATATATCTATTCAAATAGATGTAAACGAAAAAATATGTTTTTATACAAAAAATAGTTTTTGTACACCAGTGCACATTACATGTAATATAGTAAAGCGGTATTCTATGGATTAAAATACAATTTTGCTCCTATATTTCAAATGATTGTTGAAATAACAGTTTTTATTTAATTTTAGAAATTCAGATAGAAATGACTTTGACTCAATGTTCAGTAATAGAAACTAAACATCATTAACATAAAACAGGGAATATTTAAGTAAAAAGATATAGTGGAATTGCTATAACACTTGATAAAGTAAGCGGTATCAAAAGTATTTGTCAAAGACATTTTTCGATACTGGTCACACAGAATTTTAGTAATTAATCTCTAACAATTGATCACCAAATGCTGCAGCTACTAGTTGTAAATCAATTATGCTTAACTGTGAGAAAACATATAAATTGCTAAATTACAGTTTGTTTCATAAGAAAAACAGCCGTTAACAGAGCCATTTAGTTTCACCAACACAAACAATGGGCACCATATTGATACCCGACTGTGTATACCCATAAATATGAAACAATGCCTTTACACATGATGTGGGTCTAAAAAACACCATCACAGACACACGCACGCACACATTCACTCGCGCAAACACACACCAACACAATCACACATACACATACAAACAGACGCAAGGCTCAGAAGCACACACACGTGAACACACATACACACACGCACGCACAGAAGTCTACACACAAACATGCATACAAAAAAGCTCACACGTAAACAAATGCTCGCACACACGCATAAACTATAATACATTCGCATACTCACACGCATACACCCAGTCAGACAGAAGGTCAAACACATACACACACATACACACACACGCACATACAAATACCCATACACACACTAATACATTCATGTTAGCATAAACAAACAACCACTCATGGCGCCCATGAATAAACACGTGGCCCCACATGAAACCACGTGAAACCATATGTCGGCCAAACTCTGTCTTTATACGGCTCTGGCCGTTAATATACAAATAATACACTGTCTAGAGTGCATTGTGTAAATGCAGCGCACTCGAGGTTATGTTAGGTGTGCGACGTGCACGAGGCGCAAGCCGAGTGCGCATGCGCACACCTAACATAACCGAGAGTACGCTGCATTTACATGATGCACGATAATGACCGTGTATTATTTGTTTTATAAAACAGGCTCAACCACGGATTGTTTTATTTTGCTAGATTATTGAAAACAGGCTCTCCACAATTAGTAACCAAGTCTATCTACTCTCTAGAGTGTGAATTTATTAGGAATTTACCAAACTAATCATCACTAGATTGCACTCGCTTCACTGAATTTGACTCTGCAACTCAGCAGATCAAATGCAGTCGCCGAAAATCCGAAAATTTTCCCGTTAAAAATGAGAATTATCAAAGAATTGTATGCATTTCCATTCCAAAACTTCCCAATATCAAACCACATACTATATAATTTACGAATCTGCTAAGATTTATTTACTACAGAACACATTATTTACAGAACGAAGCATTTTCCATCTTTTTTGTTATCACTTTCGCAAGTTTGACTTCGTAGAACTATGTCAACAAGCATTGTGACGTCACAGCCGTGCAAATATCGCGCAACAAAAAGTGACAACACATACTGTGTGTTACGCTTTTTCTTGTTTGTTTGTTGAAATTTAATGAATAGTCACGTGACTGGATTTAACCAATCACGTTACTGAATTTACCAGAGCCGTTTTATAATACAAGAGAGCGCCCTCCAAACACCAACAAGTTTTCACGATTTGTATCTGAATAAAATGTGAATGTGACGTTTTTTTTTCAAATTAATTATTCAAAAGATACATCATCAAAAGCAATTTTAAATTAGATGGTATATTTCTAACAATGTTTAGGGCTTAAGAATAATGATATTTTATTTTTGCAGAAGGACGGAAAAACGCCAAAAGTTTGTACATGAAACGTGTACAGCCTGAAATGGGAACCATTGTGAGAACAACAACAAGATAAAAATAAAGCAGAGGTATATCTGCCTTAAAAAAGCAACATAATGTAATTAAATTTCTAACTTTAGTTACCTTTTATATTTTCAATGATAGTTGTTTACTCTGTTCACAGCCCCGCTCGTAGCTTTCATGTACCACCGTTGTCGCAACGTCAGAATTCCGCTCGCCGTCGGTTCGACGTTGATCTCATTAGGTCTCATGCTGGTTTCGTGCGCTGGTAACAACACACACTTAGCGGTCTTCCTATTGATATCAGGTAAGACTAAGTAATTTGGTGTATTCTATTGTCAATACATTGCTCGGATGATGCTATTAGTCGGAAACATGCATCTTCTTGGATCAGGTCGGCAAATCATCACCATCAACAAATTTAGGTGACGCTACAGAGTGCACCATGCTTATACAGGGTGGAAAAAAAACGGAACGGGACGCTTCCCAAAAAATAGTAACAAAATAGTCATGGCCATCGGATAGGGGGTCTTTTCCAATGAAAAATTATACCAAGAGCAGTCATTTTGGTCGTGTAGTTTTTGTTTTAGGGCGCTGTGAGTGACACCGTGTCAGGTTCCCATGTTTGTAATTTTGGTACCAAGTCTATGCCCATTCTCTCGACACACAGTTGAATGCACACTATCAATGGCGCGCGTATTGTTCGTTTTTCGATGCTATGACGACCAAAGTGACTGTTCTTGGTTTCGTTATTCATTGGAAAAGACACGCTATCCGATGGACATAATCATTTTGTTACTGTTCTTTGGGAAGTGCCCGTTCGTTTGTTGGGGCAACACTGTATATATTGTACTCTTTAGAAAACACTATGCCGGCATTCGTCCCAGAAACCCCTTAATTTGCATTGCTCGTGAGGTCAGAAGATATTAATAATATAAAGTAACATGATACATGGAGTGACAACTAAACACAAATAACAAAATAAATGTCATGTGGGGGAGTTCTGCACAGAATATACAGTAATCAACATGAACTGAAGTACCACTATAAAGGTAATACATCGTCATATTTACCTCTAAGCACGTCCATATCAGACAAGAAAAATGTTAACATCGCGGGGACAAGATTTTATATTCATACGATTGCATGAGAAAATATGGACTTCTGCCAATAACGTGTTGGCGACTTGGCAGCTTAAATTGTTTCAAATCTTCAAAAATAATCGATTCCTTGTTTCATGATTACAATATATTTTGATGACAAACGCTCTTATTTTCATGCCTCCATATATGATTCATGTTGACTGTTTTCTAATTCTGTCGTCGGCGAAATTATATAAGTGTAAACGGTTTCGCCGGTTACTGGTAATTACCGATACCCATAACCTGTAATCTATTTATTTTTAATATCCGACACTTTTTCGAAACTATTATCATCCAGGGCCCCGCTGCAAAAAAAGAAACAATCAATTGTAAGTAACAATTCATTGTAAGTCTGACAATTTGCGCGTTCAAACAATCAGGTTTGCGCATTTAGAACACATATCTGACTTACAATTGATTGTAACTGACAATCGACTGTATTTCTTTCTGCAACGGGGCACAGATTACATACAACTATCAAGTCAGCTCATACAATATTTCCCCAGGATTACTTGCATCGTACATTTTGTCAGGTCCCTATGTTTCGATGCGCGAGTTACCGAACTTATTTGTGTAGTCTAGTTTATAGTGCACATCTACAGTTCCATGACACACTAGAATTACAACGCCAATAAGAAGTCAGTCAACCAATTATTGTGTGTCGGGTGTTTCCGTGTTATTGCCCCTAAAGCTTTGTTAATATATTTTTTGTTTAAAAACCTGTTTCACGTGTTCATTACCAAAGTTACAAAGTGAACTATACATTTATGTTGTGATTATCTGAACATCGTGTTTGGGACTTTGGCCCCTGCCTATTCATCACATCATTCCACATGATAATTATCTAAATCCACCTAAAGCTATCTTGCGAATGCCTTTAACACAGTCCGGAATACACATTGCCTCAGTTATGTAGTGCACACAACCATGCCTAGGCACGGGCGTAGATCCCGGGGGATGGGGGAGGGGATATCCCCCCCACAAACACACACACACACACACACTATTTGGTGTGGGGGTGGCCTGTACAAACATCCCCCCTACACTTTTGTCGAAGTGAAATATTTATAAAATGCAAAATAACAATAATAATGGTTATGATACTAATATTATCAATGATAACCATACTTCAAAAGGGGGGCAGTGGGGGTAAACCCTCCAATTTACCCTCTTCCAAATTAGTATAGACATGCATGGACGGTGTGTGCGTATTTGTGCGTGTGCGTGTGCGTGTGTGTGTGTGTGTGTGTGTGTGTGTGTGTGCGTGTGTGTGTGTGTGTGTGTGTGTGTGTGTGTGTGTGTGTGTGTGTGTGTGTGTGTGTGTGTGTGTGTGTGTGTGTGTGTGTGTGTGTGTTCGTGCGTGTATCTGCACTTCGGTTGTTGCATCTACTGGTAACAATGATTGATAGCTAGATGATAGAGGAAATAGCATTCAAACATGTTGAGTAACAACGTTTTCTCTCCTCAGACCTAAAACACTAGTATTTTTTTATGTAAATGGTCTATCATATGTCATATATGTCCATTCACACATCATCTTGAGCATTGGGTTTTACTATCGCAGTACAAACGCAGTAGAATTGTTTCACAAACCCTACTCAATGCATTCAATCACATTTGCTGTATCACAACAATGTACATGAGTACGCAAGTTCTTGTGTCTTTTGAAATTGCGCCATTGTGTGTTTAATCCGTGCTCATTAAGCCATGAACAGATGAATTGAGGATATCTCTGATTTCCACACAAAACGTACATTATAACTGTTAACATATTGTTTTTAAAACATGATTGTTACAAACTTCTGATTAAGAAATTAGGAAAGATTGTGTTTAGGGGGGATAACAGATGACTTCCATCAATGGGCAAGTGAAATTTCACAGGCGTGAAACGGTTTAACAGGTTGCTGGTACTTGTTATCGTTTTATCCCAGACTAAAGTTGAGCCACTGATAAGAATTTGAGCCTTTATGTATACATATCTCTGTAACGAAATATAATTTCTGAAAGCGAAACCTGTTCCATGCATATATTAATACATGCAACACGAATACAACGTGATATGTGGTAATTATAACATAGGGAGTTCTGCAGATGGTACTCACAGATAAAGCTGCATTCATATTTGATAACAGTATTGTTTGCTCTATAGCCTCGTGATCGTGGATGTCTTTTCAGTAAGTTCAACGATGCGCGTAATGCCCATAACGTAAACACTATTGTGTTTGTGGAATATTTTAGAGAAAAAAGTTGACAATTGCATGAAAATAACTACTAGAGTTGCCTACATAATGGGGATACAATTTAACATGATCGTTGGCAGTGGGCGAGATTTGGAATACACACTCCATAGTCATAGACATAGTGACAGTGTGTACAAAGATATGCGTGATTGTAAATCTTTCGTGATATGGATATAGGGGGCAATGGTTTCATTGAGTTATTATTTTCAGGGCTCGACACTCGCACTTGCCAAGGGCCAGTGAAATTGTACTTCGGCCAAGCAAACATGTATACAAGTCATATTTGGGTGGCCCGATCGGGCAAGCAGATTTTCAACACAATATGAACAAATTAGAAAAATCTTGTTTTCTTCCATGTTACTCATGCAGGCAAGTACATTTTTCTTTCGTTCCACCAGAAAAGAAATTATTTCACTGGCCCGACCGGGCTACTGAAAAAACAAGTTTGGAGATCTGGTTATCTGCTAAAACCTAGTGCTACAGACAGAGATCGTAGATACGGAAGTTGTAGAAGTCAGACATTATTTAAAGCTTGATGAGGGTTAATATACCTCTGTTGTATTCAAACTATATCTTATGTCGTCAACCGGATTCTTGAACCTACTCCCCTCGAGGGTCGTCAAGCATTCGACGTCAACTCGACGTCGAATCTTGGTGTCGCCAAAATCAGAGCATGAGACGTATTTTATTTTGGTCAGAGTGAATCCTCACCTTATTTTGTGTAGGAGAAAGTGAATCTTTGCCTCATTTTTACCGGATTTTGTGAATCTTGAACGAATATTTTTCACATACAAGTGACCGAGCGTCAAGTGAAAACATTATCGTGTGTGAACGAGCGTCAAATGAGCTTTGACTCCACAGTTCAAGATTTTGATAAACAGTGGACGGTACGACTAGTATCATAAATCGTAGAACTTATACCCACTTCCCTCAGAAGCATAATTCCACGGACATGCCGGGCCTAGGTGAGGCGTGATTTTCATCAAAACAAATACCTCATGGGGTTAGCATTAACCGGAGACAAGGTATGTACATATTTAAATACTTTCTCTATCGATCTAGATCAATAACTTCTTGATTTGAGTTTATCTAAACCGAACGCAAGCAATTTTCGATGACAATTCATGACACAACAATTTTCAAAATCGCAGCGCGAGTTGTGACAATGAAAACCATATTGACCACCGTGATAACGGGATATTTCATGTTTATTAGGGCGTAATTTGTGAATGTTATCGGCATTTTGTTTAACATGAACTATTTTATGTGTTAAAACTCTTTCTAATATCATCAAAGTATATGGTAGAATTAATGAAACTAGTTCCGAATGTATTTAAGTTAAATTTCGGAGAGATAAAAGTAATTTTGTTAATATTTAATTTGTTGTAATAATCGTTGTGATAATCGCCGTGTCCATTGTTTCATGTTGTCTTGTAACAGTTATTACATGCATGCCTTATTGCCCGCGCCCGTTGTCTAAACAAAAAATGCGGCATTGAATGTCGATGATTTACATCATGATTTGACAATTCATGCTATAAAAAAGGTGCATACTATGGAAATATTGACTGATATTTTGTTTGGAATGCATTTTGAACTCGAAAACATAGATTGAATAATGATGAGTTCATGACTGATGATAGGCGCTCGCACTTCGCGCTCGGGTTTTGGCTCGCCGGTTGTCCGTCTCCATAACGCGATTTGCCAGAAAGCCCGACGCCTATCGGAATACTAACGAGAATAAATCCTTATACATTTCATATATTACTTCTAATATATTCAAAAATTGCATTTCCTTGCCAACAGAAACTTCTCGATAAACTGATAAAGGGTGACATTAGACAAGGTTTCAATAGTCCATCAAATGCAAGTATTCTAGGCATCTGTTTTAATATAAGACAATGGCTGTTAAGGAAGTGACCGATGAACTGGTAAACTACGTTGATGATGAAGGGTGGACAGCCTTGCATGTGGCATCACAGGATGGTCATCTCGATAGAGTGAGATATCTCATAAGTCAAGGGGCTGAGGTGAACAAGGGAAACAATGTCGGATCTACAGCCCTGTATGTAGCATCCCATAACGGTCATCTCGATACAGTAAAATATCTGATAGGTCAAGGAGCCGAGGTGAACAAGGGAAACAATTTCGGATATACAGCCTTGTATGTAGCATACCAGAACGGTCACTCCGATACAGTTAATTATCTGATAAGTCAAGGGGCCTGGGTGAACAAGGAAAGCAAGTTCGGATCTATAGCCCTAAATGCTCATCTCGAAAATTTGAAATATCCGATAAGTCATGGGGCTGGGATGTACAAGGAAAGCAATATCGGATCTACAGCCCTGTATGTAGCATCCCATAATGGCCATCTCGATACCATTAAACATCTGATAAATCAAGGGGCTGAGGTCAACACGCACAGCAAGGACGGATTTACAGCCCTGTATATAGCATCCCAGAATGGTCATCTTGATACAGTGAATTATCTGACACACCATGGAGCTGAGGTGAACAAGGAACGAAAGGATAGATCCACAGCGCTTCATGTAGCATCCCAGAATGGTCATTTCGATACAGTGAAAAACCTTGTTAGTCAAGGGGCTGTGGTAGACGCGGAAATGTATGACGGATATACTGCCCTTGGTCTTGCATCGTTTAGGGGTCATCTCGATATAGTGAAATATCTGATAAGTAAAGGGGCGGATGTCAACAAGGACAGCAAGGACGGATTTAAAGCTCTGTTTTTAGCATCCCAGAATGGTCATCTCGATACACTGAAATATCTGATAAGTCAAGGCGCTGAGGTGAACAAGGGCAGAAAGGACGGATCTACATTCCTACATGTAGCATCCGTGAATGGCCATCTCGAATCAGTGAAATACCTTATTACTCAAGGGGCTGAGGTAGACGCGGAAACCAGTGACGGATTTACAGCCCTTGGTCTTGCATCTTTAAGGGGTCATCTCGATATTGTGAAATATCTGATAAGTCGAGGGGCTGAGGTGAACAAGACAGACAATAATGGATATACAGCCCTGTATGTAGCATCCCGTTATGGTCATCTCGATACAGTGAAATATCTGATAAGTCAAAGCGCTGAGGTGAACAAGGAAAGCAAGAGCGGACAAACAGGCCTGCATGTAGCATCACAGAATGATCACCGCGATATAGTGACATATTTGAGAAGTCAAGGGGCTGTTTATAACAAGAAGGATTCTGCTAAATATAGAGATAGTCCCCGAGATAGCGATGATATGCAGAAGGGTAAGCATTATTTATCCAGTAAGAATATAAAATAAAAAATTAGGCAGTTTGTGTATTTCAAATAAATTTAAGTCGGCTTTTTGTGGATATATTGGGAATATAACAACCTATGAATTAGAATAGAATCTTGATTTATACAACTCTGACAAATATGATATGATATAAAAGGAATTCATATCGTTGCAAAAGATATTATAATAGAAAACTCACAAAACGTTTCGTCAACTTGAAATATCATATTTATTTACATATATAGATCAAGTTATTATGGGAACAAAAATTGTTCTTAATTTTGCTGAATTACTCCAGATTACAGTGTTCCACTGGAGATTCTAGCTCGAGGACCGCAAGCTCTCATGGCATATCAGGAAGCGATGCGAGAGGGAACAAAAGCAAACTACGAAACCCGATTAATGATCGTGGGACAGAGAAGAGTCGGAAAGACGAGTCTAAAAAAAGCACTCACAGGAGAGATGTATGTATTGTAAATTTATGGTCATTGTTCAACCAACCTTTCCTCATTCTGTTCAGGCATCAGAATGAAGGGTCGATTGACATCTGATCATGGTATTACCGATCATATATATTGGATGATCTAGGACGCCAAAAGAAAGAGAGATAATGTTATGAATGTATGTAATTATAGACCAATTTCAATTTTGCCAAGTTTGTCAAAGCTATTACAGAGAGTTGTTTATAGGCTCTACGCATTATTAGACAAACATGAATTGCTCAATCCAGACCAGTATGGATTTCGTAGGGATAACTTTCAACTGACCTTGCTTTGTTGAAATTGTTCATAACTGTGTGTCACAGGCCCTTGCTGATCGCAAGCATGTGGAAAGGCTTTTGACACTCTTGATCACTCGATTTTGTTGTGTAAATTGAAGCATTATGTAGTACGGGGTATCGCTCTGTAATGGTTTTCTAATTATTTATCTAACAGAAGGCAGTTTACATGTTATAAATGTTGCTTATTTATATAATGATATATGTAATGCTACAATAGCCTTACAATGTATATTATTTGCAGTTGATACAAGCAGTTTCGTTCTCATCGTGATATTCACACAGTCGAGACTATAAATAACATCGAGCTTCCTAAGTTGATACAATGGTTTCGAAGTAATACGATAGCTTTAAATGTATCAAAAACAAACTATATTCATTTTAATGGAAGAAAGATTTGCAATGAGCAACATTTAGTTGTTAGCCTAAATGCTGTTGTTTTGAAGAGAATTGCTTGTACTATTGTTCCTTGGTGTTCATATAAATGAAAAGCTATGCTGAGATGACCACCGGAAGAGTATAATGACTCAAATTTGTTGGAGTATTGGGATTTTATATAGAGTAAGATAAATTGTGTCTGACATAATATTAATGCCTACATTTTTCCATTATTTTGTATTGTAATATTATATGGGCAGTGTCAGAGAGTGTAAAAGATGCCATTCATTTGTTAAAGAAGAAAATGGATTTAAAGAGGACCAATAAATAAATACAAAATAATACTAGTGACTGATAACACTTTGACTGGAAGTTTTCATTTCTATTTGACGGTGACCTACTACAGGTTTGACCCGAAAGAGCAGATAACCGATGGAGTTAATATCAGTATGCAGAATGTGGAGGCAAGTAAGATCTCATGGAATCTGAAACCGGCTAGCGTTACAGAAGGTATTTCTTTTTCATTTTCGTTGTTAAAGGTTCATAATTATTTAATACAACCAAATAGGTTTATATAAGATTCACGTGATATAAGTTATTTTCTATAAAGTGTTTCAATGAGTTGTGTGACTTTTTCACTTGAAACGAATACTGAGGAAATTTAGTCAAATGGGAACAACTACGTGAATATAATTTAAAAAAAATGCAAACTAACGTCTACAAACATTACACTCAAACTTGAACTCAAAGTTCGTGAAAATTCCAGCTCATATTATCATCAGTATATTAATAGGTACTTTCTGGGGGTGATCAGAAAACTTTAATTATTCAAAGTGGTTTCGTTCTAAAATAAATACATTTAACGTGAGCTTATATTAATGAATATTTTTCTTTTCATTCTTTTCTATAGCAGTCAATGAAGAGTTGGCAAATATTGTGGTACAGATGCTCAGGGCAATGGCGGTAAGTCATGTCACATATTGGTCATTCAGATTCATGCCAATATTAAATTGTCCTAAACAAAAACATGTATTTAAAACATGCTAACTTAGAAAGCATCTGATCCACATGGAAAACCGCGCTCTACAGCTGAATATGGGTAATCTATTCGTTATCGTCATTAGCATATCCGTTGTAGTTTGCTCCCATCTATAATCGTCTTGCTAGGTTGTGTTGTATAGCTCTGTTTCCATTAGACATTTTCTAAATGGTGTTGATGTGTTTGTTTTTACGGAAATGAAAACACACCATAAACAAACAACAATTAATTAAAATATTTATTCCTATGCTTGTATAGACTAAGAGATAATGCTTATTTTGTCACCATATTATCATATTGATATGAAATTTCCGACTGAAATGTATGTTTTTCGTGTTTCATTGGTTTTAGGTAAAAGGAGACTTCAGTGAAATAAAGACAAAGGACCAAGGTAATATTCCTGACTTTCGTATATTTTCTCAATTCGCTTAATAATCTATGTCCGCCCGTGTGTGTGTGTGTGTGTGGGTGTGTGTTTGTGAGTGTTTGTGTTTGTGTGTGTTGGAATGGTAATTCAAATACATAGAATAAAAAGTTGTAATACTATCATTTGTATGGTAAAATATATTTTATTTGTATTTAGAAAAGAGGGTGTACTACCAACCATTGATAACATACGGAAACTGTTATTAGATTATAAGGACCAAGAAAAGAAAATAGCAATTCAAATGGGGAAATTAGGGTAACACTTACAAAAATGGGAAACGGTAAAATAAGAATCAGTTTTAATTGTAAGGATAGAATAAACTCTTTATACGCGATGTTTCTCCCGTGAGCTTGTAATATTTAAAAAGTATGTATTTGTAAACATTATTGTTAAATGAATGTGAGCAGATTTCCGGGGCAGGGGGGAGAGGGTGAGTGTGTAGGGGGTTGGGGGTGGGGGGGGGGGGGGGTCTTTTTATCTTTTGTTATAATCTCCATGATTGTGTTTATTGTATGGGTTCTGTAAATTTAATATACACTAGCTTGAGTTTTTTTTTGTGTAATGTAAGATAATCTTTTCTACTTTATTTTTCATTAAACTGTATTTGTTCTATTCCTTATTTTATGAATTAGATGTAAACATTGACATGATGTATTCAATTGAAAATGTTCAAAAGTGAGACAAACTATAAAACATTTAACAATCCTGCCAACGGCCATCTTGGATTTAAGGGACTAGATGGTCACGGAAGGTGAAACTAATCTGCTAGATTGATCCATTGATCTATATATACCCCACATCATCTATTATCAAAGTTATTCTCTTAAAGGGATAGTTGAGTCCTGGTAGAGAGAGTACAGTTTTAGTGAAACTGAATTTTAGTAACCAAAACATGCACCATTACATTACAAACTAATAATTATAACTCCATCATGCTCAAAAGGAATACAACAATTACAAATGACTAAGTAAAAAGCCTGTTATCATTAAAAAAGAGCTGTTTAAACTAAAGAGGGCGCTTTAACAAAAATGCATTTGTTTAAACCATTTTAAATAACATATTGTGCATGTGATGTTTTGTTTAAATAGTGATTAGATAGGGAGATAATCAACAACTATCTAAAAACCTCTTTTGAAATTTTAAAACGAATGTTAACGGCTGGTTCAAAATTCTCTAATAAACCTGAGGCCCCAGCTTTATTACAAATTGTTATATTTATGGATATTTCAGCCGTCTCTGAACCGATTTTGAGCAAACAATGATGATTTTATTATTTAAATATTTTACACACAGTTTTTCATTAGCTCACAAAAAAAAAGAAGTAAACTAGCTCCCTCTCTACCAAAACTCAACTATCCCTTTAAGTATCTCAATAAAAATACCATTTTCATAGAATATCCCATTTTCATGAGTAAATTTGCATACATTATGAACATTTTGCCTAATTTGCATAAATACAGATTGTCTCTTTGGATGATTTTTGTCTTCTTTTGATCCAAGAAATATGTGTGCCAAGTAAAAACAATCGTACCCCAAAATGCAGTTACGGACCTCTTAACAAGCCTACTACGTTGGGGACAAGTTTAATCACTATGATTGTGTTGTGCGCTGTATACAATTATTATGTATTATTATATGAGAAAGACGGTTCTTACCTTGCCATCCCTATCTTCCTCTTTAGGTCAGCATACGTCCGTTTTCAGCACTACAGAGTCCAGCAAGGCTGAAGGATCCACAGGACCAGACGAGCAGGTATAATAGCCAAGCCACGCAATATGTAAATCATAGAGAAATGAAGAAGCTATGATTATAAACGGATGCTGCACATGTACCTGAATACAAAAATATGTTGACCCAAGTTTAATCCTTTACGTGCTCGGCGCAAAATAAACAAAACAATAAATATATAAAATATTGCATACAAGTGATCCATTAACTTCATACTATTTTATGATTGTATTAATTCTTTTGAGTCATGTGTTATGGTTTCATGCAAAATGACCCCCGTTTACCTAGTAAAAAGTGATAACCTATTTCAAATGGTTTTACCTACCGCTGATTGTTACCACGATCAAACAAAATTGTCATTCAATTACAAATATGACCATAATAGACTTTTACTTGCACTTTGTAAATAAGCACCTGCGCACCCTGTGTATTCACACACGCACACACACAGTATCTGCAAGAATCTTCAGGATTGAAGGAGGCAGATTAACCCGAAGAAGAAGAAGATAATTAGGGAGACGTAAAGATCCCAACTCATTTCATGATTCTGTTATCAACAGCCAACACAAATACAAGATAAGATTGAATGTGAAATGTCTCTGTGATGATGGTTGAATTTCACAAAGTATTCAAGTGCTAATGTGCACGTCCAGAACACATACTCATGTCAATAGTCCCTCTTCACAAAGCTCACACTTTTACCATTTTGACTTTTCAAGCCAATTATAATTCATGCGAAAATCAAACTCTAACTCTACAGTTATGATTTTGCGTTCCAAAACATTATCATATGACTAACTTGTAAGCTCTCGAATCCATAAAGACTAATCCAACGATGTTCCCGAGCTTCGGTTGCCCCTAGATCACCAGTCCCAGTTACTGGGCTATCTTATAACATCTAACTCTACCAACAAAAATGTTTGCCAAACTTCCCTCAGCGGATCTCGAATTATGTATGTTTGTTTACGAATATACAAGAACCAATTCGTGCCGATTTTCGTATTTGCACTGGGCGATGGTCATTCATTGTACACATGTGGTCTTCTCACAAGGAAGTATTCTATACTAACGATGTAATAATTGCTTTCGTGCAAAAAGATTGTCACTTCTGGTGTTGGAAGAGTTAACCATGGTTAAAATGATATATCTCCCTAAAAAGATAGTTGTCTGGATATAGTTCTTCCAAATTGACCATAGATTGTGATCGCCTCACATTCCTAGCACTTTTGACAGTTCCTATTGGTGCCTCAACACTGAATATTGAGACCAAAAAGGTCTTTTCTCAAACGATAACTGATGTGAAGGTGTAGCAAAGATATTTACGATTGAAGTGTTAAAGGTATGGAATTGTCTACGGGATAATCTCATGCCGTGTACAAAGTAAGTTCAATGAGATAGTGAATATCACTTTGAATTTTTGCTCATATCTCAGCCTAAAAATGTTTTCACATTACTTTGTGGTCATATCAGATCACTCCAATAATTCATTAGTCACTCATCACTTTTTGCACTTGTCCACAAAGTTACTAGATCCCTTTAAGCATCAGATTTAGCTAATCAAATGATTACTGAATACATACTCGTATGTTTGAATCCTATGTAATCATTTTGACAAGTTTATTTTAAGTTGATAATGTGAAATTTAATTGTATGTTTCGCAAACAGACCTCGCTTTTGTAAATTTACGATCATGACAAATCAGGCATAATTGGTCACCTGATAAAACAAGATTCGTCAAAACATCTTTTTACGTTTTATATGGATGTTCAATACCGTTATATTTAAAAAACATTTAAACGGGTATTTCATTGTATTTAGTTTAAAACTTAGCTGGCATGCGATAAATCAGATTTGTATAAGGGTACAATTTAACGACATATAATTATTATTTTCTCTTTAAACTGCAATTGTACATCAGATAATGAGTTCTTTAAAACCAGCCTCCAAAAGTATAGAGTCAACTGAACGTACGAGGGGAAGTTTCCTTTCGGTACCTTCTACAAAGGCTGCAAAACCTAACATGGAGAAGCCAAAGGAGAGTAAGGTTTTCTCTCAAGAGAAAGAAACTATGGAGACCACAAAGAGCGGCGCCATTGAAGACATTCCGCAAAGCAAACCACCGGCAGATGGTGCACATAGCGAAGGTAAAACGATACCCGATGACTACTGTCATAAGTGAACAGGCACATTTCAGCCTGGGTAGTCTGAGGTCGCTTGCCCAAATTTCCTCTTCCCTGTTTTTCAACTTACAAAAATAAAAACAATTAAACAATAAATAACAATAACCTAGCTGCACGAAAGTAAAAACATTACAAGATTATAATGACTTTGCCTTAAAATCAGATGATTAGGCCTCGAATATGACACGATTTTCCCAATTGAAATATGCTTTGGGCCAAAAATTACATGATCCTGCATGATGAGTCCGCTATAATGTGATAGGTTTTGGCCTAAACGTGTCCGTAGAAAAAATTAATAGCCGAGACCAAGTACCTTAACAATTTTCGAGGCCGAGACTAGGACCGGTAAAAATGTTCGAGGCCGAGACCAAGACCATTGGTTACGAATTCTGTAAGCGGGGGAGGGGGGGGGGGGGTGTCCGTATAAAGCTTTCGAAGCCGTAACCAAGATTCTTGGCAATTTTCGAGGCCGAGACCATCGGTAATGATGGTCGAGACCGTTATTATGTGGTCTCGAGACCAGTAACAAGCTGTAGTAGAGGGGGGGGGGGGGGGGGGATCAAACCCCCAAAACAGTCATTTTTTGGTCAAATGGCGTACTCAGGGGGGGGGGGGGGGTTCAACCCCCCCCCCCCCCTTGGGTACGTCTATGCTTTCAAGAAATTATATTATCGCTTTCTTCAATTACCACTCTCCTCCGCACGATATGAGGTCAAATGGCTTCGCAAAGAAAAACATAGCGAATTACGCATACAACGACTAGAACACCTCTGTTTACAGCGGTGAGCTTGCTCGCCCTAGAGGCCGATGTATGAACCTATCCATGAACTTTATAGATAGAGGTCTTCGCTATGGGGATTATATTTTACAAAATAAAGAAATATATTCCTCAACTGTGGGATTAATCAATTAATAAGACTTCTGTTTACAATAAAAACTTACTATGTAGAGACTTTGTTTATGATACATCCAAAGGTCGACAATCTGGAAGACCTGAGGAAGACATCCTGAGACTCGTTCGAGATAAAGTAACAACAGATTCTCCCGAATTGGAGGATAACAAACTCAGTTTCACTATCTGGGATTTTGCAGGACATGAAACATACTACACAACACATCAGGTAGTTATTGTAATGGAGTGATTGTATTAAACACCCCTCCCCCTTTCTTATTAAAAGTAACATAACCCTCACATACCCCTTTTATATAATAACTCCTGACCGTCGAGCCTGCAAGGTAACATAATCGTAGCTAATGTACCCCCTAATGTGTTATGGTCAACATGATTCCCCAAGCCTGGAATCCCAGACTTCTGTCTGCTGCTCAATTATTATGATGATCCCCTTCCCTGTAATAATAATAATAATAATAATAATAATAATAATAATAATAATAATGCATTTATATAGGGCATTTCCCATATAGAATGTTCAAAAGCCGCTGTTCAAGTTCAAGTTATTGAAAGAGGTGAGTTTTCAATTAACAAGATTGAATGAAGCTTGGTTGCGGACGGTCAGAAGTACTTTATTCCAAAGGTTGGGTGCTGCGGAAGCAAAGGATTTATCCCCAAGTGTGGGAAGCATCTTGGCAGTTGGATGGTTCAATAGAGTGCCTTGTGAGGAGCGGAGCGAGTACCGGGACGGAGGGCTAATTGTATTAAGTTGGCTCTCGACATTTGGTGTTTCTACTGTACATCTATACTATGTGACGACTTGGTTGTTCCAAAGTTTGTAGTCAATAAATAACTATATTCTACTCTGGAATAATAATTCTGCCCAGTGCTTCATTCGTGTACCTTTCTACTAGCTAATTATAATATCCAATCTCAACACAACAGTATATGCAGGTCTCACTTTGGTTAAATGGTATTCTTTCCAACTTTTCCGAGACATGGGCTGCAGTTTCCGGGTATTTAGTTCCTGATAATTTCAAGTAAATGTCATAAAGTTGTTCTCCTGCATTATCGCTCATCCGAAGGTTTGAAGGTAATAGCAGACAATATGTCTGTCAATGCGGGCTACGAAATATCTATCTGCTATTCTCAATACAAGCAAACATATGTATAGAAGGGCGTTCGGACTTTTGAATGCTGTTATTATTCTGGGGGAAATATAGAGGAAGATAAACAAAAAATAGAAAAAATTGTTTTGTGATAGTGGCAGTGGTGATCAGAGCGCGTTTATCAAGACCAACACGCTCTGGTGGTGATCGTTGGAAAATCTGTTCGAACAATTGACAAACATTTATACACAAGGTTGACTGAGAACAAACATATATTGTGTTATCAAAACTCCAGGATCGTTAACAATTAGTCCACAAACCTAATCTAATTAAATGGTAGTCTAAAAACAATTTGAATTAAAGACTATCATGTCAAAATGTTAAGGTTGTGTTTATGTCGCTTATATTACGGTATCGTAGCCAGATACAGTCAGTGTAGGCATGGACCCCAGGGGGACCCCACTGATACAACGGTCAGTGTTCCCTTATTTACATGTAGTATAGTGCAGTAGCTTGTGTGTAATGCCTAGATGCATTATATAGATACATTGCAGTGTAATATCGCCCGTATGGTATACTATGGGGTAATTGTCCTGGGATAATTGTGTTGGGGGTGGGATCGTGATTGGGATAATTGTCGTGGTGGGTATTGTCATGGGGGTAATTGTCTTGGGGGTGATTGTCCGGGTGGTAGTTTTCCGCAGGGTATTTGCCCTAGGGAGTAATTGTCTAGGGGGGTAATCTTCCGGAGGTAAATATCCAGGGGGTAAAAGGCCGGAAACATTCATTTTCGTATATATAGCCCATTTTTCAGGGTAAAGACTGCATTGAGCAAAAGTACAAGCAGGGATTCTTTATTGAGAGATTAGAATAAAACGTTTCAGCTCCGATCTCTTCAATGAAATTTGGAGGAACTCAGAATCAACTACGGTACAAATACGTCATGTGAGTTGTTTTTTTCTTCATTTATTCAGGTATTTCTAACATGGAGAGCTATTTACATTCTTACATTTGACCTAAGCAAAGATCTTCATCATATGGCTGCTCCTGACGATCTTCATAGGATTGGCAAGGTAAGAACATATTTAACAAATTACCGAATTGTATTTTCTCCATAAATCCAGCACTTGTTTGGACAAATACTGTACATGCTGATGATTAAAGCAAACATGGAAGTCGATCACGAGGGATCGGGGGAGAGGGATATATCCTCAAATATTTGAGGTGCGAGGGTGACACGTATCCCCCCCCCCCCTCCTTCCGCATTATTTGGGGTACAGACATGGGCGTAAGTTTGTTCGGAAAGCACAATGCATTGGGAGGGGGGGGGGGGGGGGGGGCGAGCAATTGTTCACAAACAATGCTCGCCCCTCCAATGCATTGTGTTTTCCGACCAGATTTACGCCAGTGGGTACAGATATATAAAGTAATATTACAATTATACATTGCTTCCTCTCCTACAGTATGTGAAAGTTGTTCCAATTGTCTCCTTTAAAGAAACTACAGCGTCTAGATGGCCTAATTTTCACAATTAGGCTTTCTATAAGTAACTGTTCCTCAAGAAAAAGAACTTGGCAGTCATTTCCAATGAAATCAATACATTTTGGGGTAATTAGTCAATATCTTATTTTCCTGGGAGCGCCCCTTTTATATCGCCAAAATGTGATGTCATCTAAAGAACGGACTAAATTCTTTAGATGACGTAAGCCAATGAATTGTCAATCACATGTCGATCACGCTGCCGATTCCGGACCCTAAATGTGGGTGAGGCGTAAACTGGCTGCTAAGTGAGATTTGCCATCAGAAAATTAGTCGAACATCACTACTGTGTTTATTTTCATGGAGTTTTTTCGGCAGACCTATTTTACAAGTCATCAACTATGGAATAAGTGCCAAAGTACGTTGTATTCTTCAGTTCCTTTAAACCACATATTAAGAGTGCTTAACTGCCTAGATGCAAATCTTCCGGTGGCTTCGCACTCTGGACCCCATTAAGGCCATCTGACCGAGTCCCCTGTACAAACTAATTCAGTATTCCTCGCTATGCCCCACTACTATCTTGGTGAAAGTGCGTTGCACTGTGTACTATCTTCAATTGTTCGCGCGCAAGTACGCGTGCGCGCATTAGTGCGCATAAAGGTAGCGCGCTGGTGCGCAACGTATACGCGCGACTACGCTTAATAGACAATGGTATAAGCGTCTTTGACTTTTAATCATAAACTTGTTCATGTGAAGGATTGACGAAATTCAAATTAAAACCTGGGCCTGTATTCCATAAACTTGTAAGAAAACTTGCTTACAATAAGCAAATTGCTTACGTAAGCTGATGCCATGAGCCTTATTCCATAAACTTTTAAGAAAGTTTGCTTACAGTAAGCAAAGTGCCATAGCATTTTTGCTTACGTAAGAAAACGTACCCAGCCGTATTCTATAAACGATTTTGTCTTGGCTTACAAAATAAGCAAAAATTCTGACTTTTGCTGACTTCACGAATGTGGTCGTCGCTCGACTATCGACGACACAACTTTTCCCTTTTGTGCGATGGAATTCCTATGGAGATGGCGTGTTTAAGGATTTGTCGCAGCGCACAAAAAATTGTATGTAAGTGAATGGGGACCGCGGAAAAAATGTCAGACAGTTGTTAGAGGGAGAAAAGAAAACTTTATAACATATAACGTTAAATAATACTTAATGAAGGTAAGAAATGGATAATTAAATTAGAAACTGTGCTTATATTATGTTTGTCTAAACATTCGTGGTCCAAACGGGGATCGGAAACTAAGAGATACAACGTCACTGCGTGGTTACTCGATACAGCCAACTACGAACTGTGCCCGCTTAAGTTAGGCCTAGCTAGCCACCCCGACCGCCAGCGCCAGGGGGCGGGGCGGCCCGCGGTGCTTGCCTATATCAGTCCCAGCAGTACACGGTGAGGTGGCCAGCTGTTATTACCGGGTTTAGTTTGGGTTACCAATTTGATTTAGGCGTCCTTGTAATTTTATATATATGCATACTTCAAATCTAATTAATTAGGCTTATCTTCAAATCAGACGGTGTGCGAATGATATCATTATTACTGCATTATCAGAATATCTTAAAGTACATGCAACACAGCCAAGCCTCGAGCTTACACTACAATACATGCCCAAACTTCAAGATTACAGACATATAATTTTTTTTCTTATATTTAAGCCACCTATGAGGTGGCTTAAATTTAAGACAAAAATCTTACGCTGATATGTTTATGGAATACCAAAGCTTGTTTAAGCAAATTTGCTTAAGCAAATTTGCTTATGATAAGCAAAAAATCTTCGCAAATTTGCTTTCCGAAAATGCGTCTGAAATATAAGCAAATTAGCTTACGGGGGATTTAAGCAAAAATGCTTAGATCTAAACATTTTTGCTTATAATAAGCAAAAATTCTAAGATTTCTTGCTTATATGTGTTTATGGAATACAGGCCCTGATTAAAGGAGACGTCCGGACGATTTGTAAAAAATTCTACCATAATCTACATAAATCAAAGACCAAAACTACCTACTTTTAATAAAAAACACCCTCCAAACCTGTCACAATCGAATTTTTAGTGTCACTAGTATTGAATCGTAACTGTTCACCTTTCTGTACGCTAGCGAGAAAGATCACGTGACGGCGTGGCGTATCAGCCTCACTTTGCGCGCGCTACCGCGGTGAAGCGGCTGCTATATTTTGCTTCACTTCGCTTGCTAAAATGCCGATGTTTCAACCGTTTGGATGTTCGAATAAGCCAGGCAATGGCCAGAAAAGGAGTTTTTTCGCCATTCCCAACCCAGCAAATGAGAGGGAAAGGTGCGCTAGATGGCTCGCCAACATTGGATTTGACACATTTGACGTCAAAACGTACAAATATTGCAGGAATCGAGTCGTCTGTGAGGATCATTTCGAGCCGGAGTGAGCACTAGAAGGTCTGCCAGAGTTTCGGCAGGCCCCGCGCTGCGAGAGAGGTAGCTAGCTAGCGCGCCAACTGCCTTGTAAGTTGCACTCTTAAAAAGTGCCGAAAAGGAACGAAAATGCAAGATTATCACGATCGCACCTATTCTAGACTATCTCTTATTTTACTTACATGTTTGCAAGGCTTTTAAAACAAATACGAGAACAATTACCTGCAAAAACGGCAAAAAATGCGCTGATAATCTCCCGATAATTTCCTAACTCGCTCGGACCAGATGAACTGAACCTAGCGCTCTTTTGTTGCCAATTTGCGAATGGGGTAGACTACGTGTATGATACGCATACTACACGTTATATGATATCGCAGCCCAGAATTTGGCAACGTTCGCGAACGATCTGATTTTCTGCTATTTTCAATCGCTTAGTGAAAGTCTCGCTCGCGTAACAAGCGCTTGAGTTTTTAATGTTTCACTTCGGGAAAAGTAATATTTTTGCTCAAAACTGAGGTAATTCTGAATGTTCTGTAACTATATTTCCGTAAATATTGTTACATAAATCCAGCAAAGCATCGATACTTGTCATTTTATTGCCGTATAAAAAGATGAATTTGAGCGCGAAACACTGCATTTTTGCAGACCGATTTATGAGATTCCGATCGGATAAAGCCGCCGCGCAGCTGCAGCGGTTCAGCTGCCTGTGCTGCGCTGGCGGGCGGCCGGACGACCGCGGGCTGCAAATTTTGCGGCAGAGGGCTGATGAAAGTGAGGCTGCTACGTCATGCGCAATGCATCCTGGGACAGATTCTACTCGAGGCTGCTCGCGGCCGATTCGAACAAGAAGAATTACCTTATTTTTTCGAAAACTGATTGTGAATGATTCTGATGGTCTTTTCTCATCGGGAAAAAGGTTATAGACTCCTAAAATATTGTACTTTCCCCTGGAAACTGCTGAAAATCGTCCGGACGTCCCCTTTAAATGCTCAATATTCCAAACTTTTTAGCTATTTGTGATAGTTATAGGTCGTTTGTGATCAAAATAATTGATGTGGAATAAAAAGCAAATAATCACCTTTTGGTTTCAGGCGATGGCAAACTATCACTTCGATCTGAATGTATACGCTATCTTTCCTCAGCTTCGCTTCGGAAAGATAGCTACATCCAGATCGCCTCGGAAGTGATATTTTGTATCATCACCTTCACCAACGGTAATTATTTGCCTACTATCTAATAATGTACTATTGTACGTATTTACATAATTATGAACAACATCTTTAGTTCTGGATAGCATCATGCCCATTGATTTAACCAATATGGGTATCCCTTGACTGATTCCACCAGGGTGTTTGCAATGTGCACTTACTTTCTAAACAGCTACATAGCAAAGATTAGTGGGGCTCTGCCTTAATTGCTGGGCCCTTTTCCCCATCCTTCTCTCGCCAAACTGCTGCAGCTCAACAAGTGTGCTTCGTGTGTTATTAGGATAAAAATAGCTTTGTCTCCCCCCCCCCCCCCCCCCCCGGGCACGCTACTAGGTTTGTCGCTAATTACTCCCGCCGATGATGGAAAAATGACGTATCATCCCCTCAATGGCAATAAGAAATCAACGCCTTTTGTATTTGGTATAGTGCGGAGCCCCCATACCGCATATTGTATACCGCATGGTCTTCTGTTTGTAATGTATACACGGTTTCGCCTGCAGTTAAATCGAACTTTGTCAAGTATCGTTTTATTTTGGAACCAATAAATGCTCAATCAGTAAACTTCAAAGTAATCTTTGTTTCAAAACTTTATATCAACATCTAAGTTATAATAATTACATTCTTTCACTTGATTGGTGATGAAAGCAATTTTTTGCGTGTGGGCCGTTTCCGAGTACTGTCATTTACCTCAATTATTTTAACATAATTGAGTCAACTCGTTTGTGAAGGGAAATTAAATGAAATTAATCGAACAGCTGGTATCACTGCA
>JBAMJV010013431.1:0-10000 GCA_037951105.1 Echinarachnius parma
AAGTGGAGAGAGTCAATGGATTGATATGGATCGGAATGAACAATGTATGGATCACTCATAATGTTCACAGGGGTGACTGGAGGTGAAATAAAATATAAACCAACTGTGTGACTTTCTCTCCGATAAATCTTCCAAGCAATCACAATTAAGTGCCCACATGCCCTCCTTCTCGATAGGTAACGCTAAGTCCGGATAAATGGAGTTCAAGTGATTGATTAACTCCTGCGCGAATTATTTCTTGAATTTGGTGTTGAGTGTCATGCCGCTATAGGAATCTGCTTCCAGGAGTGGGACAATATAACTCAGACATGCTGGTCCTATATAAACTCTAGATAATTGTGTCCTGAAGTGTTGTTTTGTCTATGGGAACTGAAGTAGGTAATGTACGTAAAGTCGCGTCATAATGATCAAAGCTCTCGTCTTCCACGTGTCCACTCTCGATAGTTTCTATACGCCTAATCGAGAGTTGGCTATGTGGTGACATGTATGTTACACAAGAGGAGATATAATAGGATAGGTCTGGACCAGTTTGTCTGTGAGCCAGGTTTCTAACCCCTGAAAGAACATGTACACATACAGGGTCCACATACATTGGCTACAAGGGATCTTTTACCAACAAAAGCAATATTCCCTCTCACTCCCATCTTATGAAATTTGTAAATGAAACACTTGAAAAAATAGACATTGACAATGCACCGAAACCATAAATTTGGTGGTATTGTTACATGGATGACACTCATCCCAAACTCAAGAAACAATTTGTGCAGGAGTACACTTTTAGTTCCCTAACGAAGGGAAGGATAAGTCGTTAGTGTTCCCTGACACTTTTATATAGTCATGATAGTGATCGAACTTGATGGTAGCCTGAACGTTAAGATTTATCGGAAAGGAACTCACACTGTCCAATGTCTCATTTCACCTTTAATTACCTATTTGGACAAACATTATTAGTGACTGTTACTTTGTTCCATTATTGTAATCACCAATCCCTTGGCAGTCAAGATGATAACATATAACTATTCTCTTTTATGTTTGTTGCAACTATATTTGGGATTAAAAACGAAAGAAGGATCACCACACTGAGAGGAACAGGCAATGCTCAACATGACACTCATCTGCCCTGATATTAGGAGTCTCAGATGCAATCAACTGAATTTCAATTTAATCCGGCATTAGGGTGTATATAAAGCCAACAAGAACAAAACACCAAATCTTATTATCGCCTAAAGACAATATCAACAATAATTGTGGGGCGTAGTACATACATTGTAATACCATGCCAAGGGGTGGACTACTAGCCATTTGGCTGCAAGAATCAAACAACAGTCCTATGCAATGAATCATAAGTGAAAGAAACGTAGCAATCTCCCAAGACCAGCTATTTGGAACACCGACGCTCAATTCGTTCATCTGGAGTGTCTCAAAACAGGCCACATTGAGTCTCCCGACCGTCAGATCGGACTTGCAAAAGGTCTACATTTCAGAAATTTTGCACAATATAAAAAGGGCGAAGGAAGATATCTGCATGTATACATCCTGGCATTTCAACACACACTGAACAGAGACAGTGCGCGAAACAAACTACCTGATGACGTCTACCATAAGAAAATTGATCGTTTTAGTAAGAAAGATCAACAGAAAGGTCAACAAAATGTTCAAACTTTTTCCATTTAGTTAGTTTTCATTAATGGGGACTGAAACATTTGCAAAAATGCTCGAATGAATGTTACTGCTTTTCAAAAGGTAGGTTACTACACTCATTGATTCTCTCTTGAACTACCTCCTACCCGATAACTGTGTTTAATGAATCGAATGGTCAAGTAGACTTCTACTTTGTTCAAATTATCTTTATATCATTATATGTCAGCAACATTGCTCAATTGCTTCCAACCTAAGATGGGCATACACCTCGAAATGCACTTACTAATAGAGTGGTGAAGTGTGATGTCATAAATGATGTCATAAATATTCCTTTAACAAGTTTCAAATTTGGACTTCATTTTCAGAAAGAGCATAACAAATAATGTCCAAATACCAAAAATCAAGATGGCTGTCATGTGAAGTCTTGACATTCAATTCAGGTGATTCGTTGGCCCCCATTATGTGGGTAAAGCCACTGAAAATAACTCTCTAGCTGTTTTAGTTGCTGAGATATTGATGAAAACAGGTGCCAAATGGCGGCCATTTTGAAATTCAAGATGGCTGCCATTTTAAGACTTGATATTCGATTCAGGTGATTCGTTGGCCCCCATTATGTGGGTATAGCCACTGAAAAAAACTCTCTAGCTGTTTTAGTTGCTGAGATATTGATGAAAACAGGTGCCAGATGGCGGCCATTTTGAAATTCAAGATGGCGGCCAAGAATGGGCAGTGCAAAATTGCTTCCATCAAATTTCTTGAAGAGGAAGGTCTAAACTATCTGTGTGCCAAAATTCATGCGTTTGTCCAGAAGTGCACACCTCATGACCTAAGAGCCCCCACTATTTAGCTCTGAATGCGACACGCTGCATCAACGGCAACTCGGTTCGAGAGAATTAAAGAGAGGGAGAGGGGTAGAGAGCTTCTAGCTAGATCTATTCGACTGGTCGTGAGTTGAGTTCGGAGGAGTGCGATTACCAGTGGGCGTTGTCTATATTATCGCTTCTTTACAAAGCGGAAAGGAAACAAATCAGGATAAGATAATCGATTGAATTTAGTATCGGAAGACACAAGACAAGTTGTTAAGAGGAATGTGGTTTCTGAATTTGTCAGTGGCTTCGACTGGAGTAAGTATACCAGTATTGTTTTAGATGTAATGATACAATTTATGTGGACATATTGTTTTGTAGATATAAGACCATGCATGATCATAGGCATAATGGGCAATTACAAGATAACACTTATTACATCGGTTACAGGGTTATCGTATTTATTGTGTGTATTTATTTGGGTCATTGCATGTGTGTGAGTGTGTGTGTTTGTATGTATGTGTGTCCGTGTGTGTGTGCTTGTCTTGACCCTGGTGTATTTTGCTATCTATTTCTACTCTGACTTCTTATCATTCCATTCAACATCATGTATCATGCAAGAGTGATGTAAATGGTTTCCAAAAGCGCTTTCTATTAGATTTATTAAATGAAAGATAAACTAATTATTGCGGAATTATAAGCCTCGGTTAATACAAAGTCATCAACTTGAGGCAGATGAAACATAAACATAATAATGTTCTTGGAGTGGCAAATAGATACAGAAACGCTTAAAATTGTAAGGGTCCTCATATCGACTAAATTATATCCTTTAATATAATTTTGAAACTATTGCAATGAGTTGTACGGCGACTAGGTTTTTTGTTGTCAAGAGCACACACTCGAACAGCCCGACTGTACTGTATAAAATATGTGTGTATGAATGAGTGTATTAAACGGGGGTGATTTTTAGCTCTGAATGCGACACGCTGCATCAACGGCAACTCGGTTCGAGAGAATTAAAGAGAGGGAGAGGGGTAGAGAGCTTCTAGCTACGTAGATCTATTCGACTGGTCGTGAGTTGAGTTCGGAGGAGTGCGATTACCAGTGGGCGTTGTCTATATTATCGCTTCTTTACAAAGCGGAAAGGAAACAAATCAGGATAAGATAATCGATTGAATTTAGTATCGGAAGACACAAGACAAGTTGTTAAGAGGAATGTGGTTTCTGAATTTGTCAGTGGCTTCGACTGGAGTAAGTATACCAGTATTGTTTTAGTTGTAATGATACAATTTATGTGGACATATTGTTTTGTAGATATTAGACCATGCATGATCATAGGCATATGGGCAATTACAAGATAACACTTATTACATCGGTTACAGGGTTATCGTATTTATTGTGTGTATTTATTTGGGTCATTGCATGTGTGTGAGTGTGTGTGTTTGTATGTATGTGTGTCCGTGTGTGTGTGCTTGTCTTGACCCTGGTGTATTTTGCTATCTATTTCTACTCTGACTTCTTATCATTCCATTCAACATCATGTATCATGCAAGAGTGATGTAAATGGTTTCCAAAAGCGCTTTCTATTAGATTTATTAAATGAAAGATAAACTAATTATTTCGGAATTATAAGCCTCGGTTAATACAAAGTCATCAACTTGAGGCAGATGAAACATAAACATAATAATGTTCTTGGAGTGGCAAATAGATACAGAAACGCTTAAAATTGTAAGGGTCCTCATATCGACTAAATTATATCCTTTAATATAATTTTGAAACTATTGCAATGAGTTGTACGGCGACTAGGTTTTTTGTTGTCAAGAGCACACACTCGAACAGCCCGACTGTACTGTATAAAATATGTGTGTATGAATGAGTGTATTAAACGGGGGTGATTTTTAGCTCTGAATGCGACACGCTGCATCAACGGCAACTCGGTTCGAGGGAATTAAAGAGAGGGAGAGGGGTAGAGCTTCTAGCTAGATCTATTCGACTGGTCGTGAGTTGAGTTCGGAGGAGTGCGATTACCAGTGGGCGTTGTCTATATTATCGCTTCTTTACAAAGCGGAAAGGAAACAAATCAGGATAAGATAATCGATTGAATTTAGTATCGGAAGACACAAGACAAGTTGTTAAGAGGAATGTGGTTTCTGAATTTGTCAGTGGCTTCGACTGGAGTAAGTATACCAGTATTGTTTTAGTTGTAATGATACAATTTATGTGGACATATTGTTTTGTAGATATAAGACCATGCATGATCATAGGCATATGGGCAATTACAAGATAACACTTATTACATCGGTTACAGGGTTATCGTATTTATTGTGTGTATTTATTTGGGTCATTGCATGTGTGTGAGTGTGTGTGTTTGTATGTATGTGTGTCCGTGTGTGTGTGCTTGTCTTGACCCTGGTGTATTTTGCTATCTATTTCTACTCTGACTTCTTATCATTCCATTCAACATCATGTATCATGCAAGAGTGATGTAAATGGTTTCCAAAAGCGCTTTCTATTAGATTTATTAAATGAAAGATAAACTAATTATTGCGGAATTATAAGCCTCGGTTAATACAAAGTCATCAACTTGAGGCAGATGAAACATAAACATAATAATGTTCTTGGAGTGGCAAATAGATACAGAAACGCTTAAAATTGTAAGGGTCCTCATATCGACTAAATTATATCCTTTAATATAATTTTGAAACTATTGCAATGAGTTGTACGGCGACTAGGTTTTTTGTTGTCAAGAGCACACACTCGAACAGCCCGACTGTACTGTATAAAATATGTGTGTATGAATGAGTGTATTAAACGGGGGTGATTTTTAGCTCTGAATGCGACACGCTGCATCAACGGCAACTCGGTTCGAGGGAATTAAAGAGAGGGAGAGGGGTAGAGCTTCTAGCTAGATCTATTCGACTGGTCGTGAGTTGAGTTCGGAGGAGTGCGATTACCAGTGGGCGTTGTCTATATTATCGCTTCTTTACAAAGCGGAAAGGAAACAAATCAGGATAAGATAATCGATTGAATTTAGTATCGGAAGACACAAGACAAGTTGTTAAGAGGAATGTGGTTTCTGAATTTGTCAGTGGCTTCGACTGGAGTAAGTATACCAGTATTGTTTTAGTTGTAATGATACAATTTATGTGGACATATTGTTTTGTAGATATAAGACCATGCATGATCATAGGCATATGGGCAATTACAAGATAACACTTATTACATCGGTTACAGGGTTATCGTATTTATTGTGTGTATTTATTTGGGTCATTGCATGTGTGTGAGTGTGTGTGTTTGTATGTATGTGTGTCCGTGTGTGTGTGCTTGTCTTGACCCTGGTGTATTTTGCTATCTATTTCTACTCTGACTTCTTATCATTCCATTCAACATCATGTATCATGCAAGAGTGATGTAAATGGTTTCCAAAAGCGCTTTCTATTAGATTTATTAAATGAAAGATAAACTAATTATTGCGGAATTATAAGCCTCGGTTAATACAAAGTCATCAACTTGAGGCAGATGAAACATAAACATAATAATGTTCTTGGAGTGGCAAATAGATACAGAAACGCTTAAAATTGTAAGGGTCCTCATATCGACTAAATTATATCCTTTAATATAATTTTGAAACTATTGCAATGAGTTGTACGGCGACTAGGTTTTTTGTTGTCAAGAGCACACACTCGAACAGCCCGACTGTACTGTATAAAATATGTGTGTATGAATGAGTGTATTAAACGGGGGTGATTTTTAGCTCTGAATGCGACACGCTGCATCAACGGCAACTCGGTTCGAGAGAATTAAAGAGAGGGAGAGGGGTAGAGCTTCTAGCTAGATCTATTCGACTGGTCGTGAGTTGAGTTCGGAGGAGTGCGATTACCAGTGGGCGTTGTCTATATTATCGCTTCTTTACAAAGCGGAAAGGAAACAAATCAGGATAAGATAATCGATTGAATTTAGTATCGGAAGACACAAGACAAGTTGTTAAGAGGAATGTGGTTTCTGAATTTGTCAGTGGCTTCGACTGGAGTAAGTATACCAGTATTGTTTTAGTTGTAATGATACAATTTATGTGGACATATTGTTTTGTAGATATAAGACCATGCATGATCATAGGCATATGGGCAATTACAAGATAACACTTATTACATCGGTTACAGGGTTATCGTATTTATTGTGTGTATTTATTTGGGTCATTGCACGTGTGTGAGTGTGTGTGTTTGTATGTATGTGTGTCCGTGTGTGTGTGCTTGTCTTGACCCTGGTGTATTTTGCTATCTATTTCTACTCTGACTTCTTATCATTCCATTCAACATCATGTATCATGCAAGAGTGATGTAAATGGTTTCCAAAAGCGCTTTCTATTAGATTTATTAAATGAAAGATAAACTAATTATTGCGGAATTATAAGCCTCGGTTAATACAAAGTCATCAACTTGAGGCAGATGAAACATAAACATAATAATGTTCTTGGAGTGGCAAATAGATACAGAAACGCTTAAAATTGTAAGGGTCCTCATATCGACTAAATTATATCCTTTAATATAATTTTGAAACTATTGCAATGAGTTGTACGGCGACTAGGTTTTTTGTTGTCAAGAGCACACACTCGAACAGCCCGACTGTACTGTATAAAATATGTGTGTATGAATGAGTGTATTAAACGGGGGTGATTTTTAGCTCTGAATGCGACACGCTGCATCAACGGCAACTCGGTTCGAGAGAATTAAAGAGAGGGAGAGGGGTAGAGAGCTTCTAGCTAGATCTATTCGACTGGTCGTGAGTTGAGTTCGGAGGAGTGCGATTACCAGTGGGCGTTGTCTATATTATCGCTTCTTTACAAAGCGGAAAGGAAACAAATCAGGATAAGATAATCGATTGAATTTAGTATCGGAAGACACAAGACAAGTTGTTAAGAGGAATGTGGTTTCTGAATTTGTCAGTGGCTTCGACTGGAGTAAGTATACCAGTATTGTTTTAGTTGTAATGATACAATTTATGTGGACATATTGTTTTGTAGATATAAGACCATGCATGATCATAGGCATACCGTAAATGTTTGAATAGAAGCGCTATGGTACATGGCTCTGTACGTTGTCTTTAAAATAGCGTCAGCTGAGTCCAAAAGTAGGAAGTTTCCCGAGACGTTGAACGCAATTTAAATGTGAATGATAATGAATATTGATGATGAATAATGACTACTAAATGTAAGTTGGTTTACAGGAAGCTTGCGATTTAAATAAACGATTGTATCAAAAAGGGTATTATATAAGCGATTACTGATTCTAATTCCTTACTATAATGCTGTTCTAAGCCACTATTAACAAAGGCTAATATGAATGGGGAGTCTTGTATCGGGACTATTATCTTTATTGCATGATTGTGGAAACACAATGTTTCGCTTTACGTGCTCATAGGGAAGTATATACTTGTAAGTAGCTTTTCGCATTCGCACTTCCCTTGGTCTGAGTGTTTATGAAGAAAATAGATAGTAGCAAGAGGGTAAGACATTTTAAAAATGAAATGTCAAATGAATGGCAAACAATAACACATTGAATATTATGATGGGTCTCATCAACAAGAGTCATATATAAATTAAGTCAACATCTTAATGTATATGAAATTCAATGTTACATGTTTTAGGTCTTTAAGGAGATTTAGACTCCATGCAGACAATAGAATATCAACACCCGATATTAATTCAATTACTATGTAACAGTATATTTAGATGAATCCCCAGAGTTGAATATAGTATATAATCATCATCGAGAAGTTGTGCCCTCAGCTCAGTATATAGAAAACAAAAACGAGCGAATCGTTTACTAGAATCGCGAATGTTTCTTTCTTTTATTCCATATGATGATACCTTAAATGAATCGTAAATAAAGGTTGTTCTTGGCAACCATTGATGCTTGCCCGACATACATTCAGCTTGCTTGACGAAATAGCAGCTGACGGTGCATAATGTATTCTGTCAACGATTAACGAAAGAAATTCAATGATGTCCGATTTAACTTGATATTCAAGCAGGGGAAAATTCTATTCCATCTATTGTCATACAATGGGATCGTGAATAAGTACTTAGCGAATCATTGCTTGTCTTTTGTTAATCATTTAAAGACCAAATTTTGCACCAATCAGCTGCTATTCCGCCAGGCAAGCTGAATGGAGAGCGGGCAAGCATCAATTGTTGCCAATAACAGCCTTTATTCAAGAATCCATGATATTGTATAATCATAGATGGAATTCAAGAAAGACACGTTCGTGATTCTATTGTGCCTCCAGTCTTAACGTTATTGCATGAATATAAACAGTGTTTTGTTGTTATTTCTTATATTCCTGTACTAAGGGCATGCCTTCTCGAAGATGAGTATCCCTATGCTCAACTCGGGAAATTCATATGAATATAAAAATGCACTAATAATAATTGATCATTATACCATTCTTAACAAAAACAATCCAAACAAGGCGATAGCCGTAAAGTGTCTCGCCCACTTGCGCGCACTTGACCTCATTTGACCTTTGACCTACTTATGTGACCTTTGACCCCAGAATATCATGGAGGCCAATGTAGGGCATCTACCAATCAAGTTTGGTTACAAACAGATGCAGGGTTGGAAAGTTATTAAAATTTTCGTAAGCGTCACGGACAGACGGACGGACAACCAGACGGACGGACGGACGCAATTTGAATCCCTTAGTCTCCCTCCACCTATGGTGGGCTCGACAAGAACAAACCCTAACCCTAACCTAGACATCATTTTTGTATGTACATAGATCAAATTTTACAAAGATAGAAATGCGGTGTGATATTATTAGCACATTTAAGTTTCACCTATAATGTTTTCATATCCGATGTAAATATTTGTTGTCCGCAATTCTCATTTTAGAAAATCAAGGAGTCTAGGAAATTTAGTAACGGAGCTGATAATCAATTTTTATGGAGGCTGACTATTTTCTCCATAAATACTTAAATCAAGGAAAGTGTGGATGCGAAACACTAATCTCATGTATACCTCCCAATGCAAATTTTACTCGGAACGTAAATGTTTTCCCACCTGCAAGAGAGGTCTATATAGGCCCCATTTAAATTAGCCTTTGTTGATAGTGGTGGCTTTGAACATCTATTAAGGAATTTGAATCAGTAATCTGTTATATAATACCCTTTTTGATACAATCGTTTATTTCAATCGCAAGCTTCCTGTAAACCAACTTACATTTAGTAGTCATTATTCATCATCAATATTCATTATCATTCACATTTAAATTGCGTTCAACGTCTCGGGAAACTTCATACTTTGGGACTCAGATGACGCTATTTTACAGAGCCATGTACCATAGCGCTTCTATTCAAACATTTACGGTATGGGCAATTACAAGATAACACTTATTACATCGGTTACAGGGTTATCGTATTTATTGTGTGTATTTATTTGGGTCATTGCATGTGTGTGAGTGTGTGTGTTTGTATGTATGTGTGTCCGTGTGTGTGTGCTTGTCTTGACCCTGGTGTATTTTGCTATCTATTTCTACTCTGACTTCTTATCATTCCA
>JBAMJV010013431.1:12500-23702 GCA_037951105.1 Echinarachnius parma
ATTTTTCTCTCTGACTTCTTATTATTCCATTCAACATTATGTATCATGCAAGAGTGATGCAACTTGTTTTCAAAAGCGCTTTTCATAAGGTTTATTCAATGAAAGATAAAATAATATTGTGGAATTATTAGCCTGCATGGGATAATACAAAGTCATCAATTTGAGGCAGATAAAACATAAACATCGCACATAATAATGTCTTTGGAGTGCCAAATGAGTAAAGAAACGTTTAAAGTGTTAAAGCGGAATTCCACCCCAAGATATGTGATGTTTGCTATAAAATGAAGTGAATATGAAGAATCATGATCGAAAATCTGATCCAAAACGGTAGAGCAATAAAAAAGTTATGACAGGATGAACTTTGCTCTGATTTTTAGTATCGTTCGAAATTGCTATCGATCGTGACGTCACTTGCGAGCAGCAGCCATGTGGACTTCTACATGGAACTGAACTTTTACAAAATTTAAATTTTCTTAATAACAAAGCAAATTTATGAGCTTACAAATTCTAGAGAGGTTGGCCCATCGATATTCTTCTATGAATTCGTGAAAACAAGCAGAGAAAAATTAATTTATATCAACGAAAATGAGAAATAAGTGTATTTTCATTTACTAAAGCCATGGCAAGTTGCTCGTCAATGATGTTACATATGGCGGCAATTTTAAAACGATCGCTCAATACCACATGATGTTCAAATAAGTATAACTCTCGCGTTTCTTGTCCGATTTTGATCAAACTTTCACCAATATTATGCCTCTTATTCTGCTTATTCAAATGACGAATAGTTTTATCAGGCCCGGAATACCCCTTTAAGTATCCTATTGACTATAAGTTGTATCCTTTAATATAATTTAAAACTATTGCAATGAGTTGTACAGCGACCATGTTTTTTTGTCCAGAGCACACATTCAAACAGCCCGACTATACTGTATATGAAATGTGTGTATGAGTGTGTGTGTTAAAAGGGGAGTGATTTTTGGCTTCTGAATGCAACACCCTGCAACAACGGCAACTCAGTTCGAGAGAATTAAAGAGAGGGAGAGGGGTAGAGAGCTTCTAGCTAGATCTATTCGAGAGTTGGTCGTTGGTTGAGTTTGGAGGAGTGCGATTTACCAGTTGGCGATGTCTAAATTGTCGCTTCTTTACAAAGCGGAAAGGAAACAGATCAGGATAAGATAATCGATTGAATTTAGTATCGGAAGACACAAGACAAGTTGTTAAGAGGAATGTGGTTTCTGAGTTTGTTAGTGGCTTCGACTGGAGTAAGTATACCAGTATTGTTTTAGTTGTAATGATACAATTCATGTGGACATATTGATTTGTAGATATAAGACCATGCATGATCCTGGGCGTATGGGCAATAACAAGAGAACAATTTACTACATCAGTTACAGGGTTATCGTATTGTGTCTATTTATTTGGGTCATTGCATGTGTGTGTGTGTGTTTGTATGTGTGTCTGTGTCCCTGTGTGTGTGTGTTTGTCTCGACCCTGGTTTATTTTGCTATCTTTTTTCACTTTGACTTCTTATTATTCATTTCAACATCATTTATCATGCTTCAAAAAACGCTTTCTATAAGATTTATTCAATGAGCGATAAAATAATATTATTGCGGAATTAGCCTGAAATGATACAAAGTCATCAACATCTGCGAACAACTTAATAACGCATTGGAGTGCCAAATAAATATAGAAACGTTTGAATTGTTATACGTATCCTTATATCGACTATTTCTTTATAGCCCGGTCACATCTGACCGGATCGCGAAAACTTATGCCAAACGAACAGCAAAATTGTCAATCCGTTCGTCTCCGTTCGTATACTGTACGTTTATTTTCCTTTTCTTGTTCGGTGAATACGTTTCTTGTATGGCGATGTCTGTGCTATTCGGTTGAAAGTTTTTTTGTGCATGCACAAAATTTGGAACGGACACCACCGAACATAGAACTTCATAGCAATATCTCAGTCCCTCATCATTCTTTTAACGTGTCGGACATTGCGGAATTCCATCACATATTCTGAATACACTGAAATGCGATAATTAACAGAACAATAAATACAACATCAGAATCTTTATTTCCTATAGTCTTATTTCCTATTGTATGATAATTTATAGATATAAAAACACGTCATAATTTATAGTAGAGTCACTTTGATTATTCCTGTTCTACCTGGACGATTGGGCACCCTATTACTAGTATGTAAGCAGCTCAGTTGAATAAAAACAGCCCGCTATGACGCATGGTATAATTGAAACTTAGTTTTCAATAATACTATTCAATGATAATAAACAAGTTTTAGTTCGACAAGAACTGTTATTTTTCTTTAAGTATTATGATAAAGATGATGTTACCACTATCTAACGGATCTAATCCAAGGTCATTATACTCATAATACATATACGGTATTATGAACGGTGTATGACTTGTTCCAATGTTGGGTTGTATTTACCTACCATAGGTTATGTTCTAATAAAATGTTTACAAAACTTCGAACTTTTATGAAAACATAACCTTGATTATTCATGTATTATGATTCACCAAGTTACAGTCTAACGAGATAGTTTTATCTATCAAGTGTCATGCACCAATCACCTACGCAGGCCAATAGCAAGGATTTTTTTTCGGGGGGGGGGGGGGGTACGTAATTTACGAAAGTGGCACGAGACCGGTCGTGACCACAGGTTTAGTTGTGTAAACGTATACCCTATAGGGATAATAATGTTTCGATTTATAGGGCGCCTAATATGATTGATAATCATCTCTAAGCGCTTTACAATATTATTACCCCGGTCATCGGACACACTCACAATCATTCCGCACATGACGTGGACTCTCTGCTCCCTTGGGAGCAATACATTCTGGCAGCCATATGGCGCACTTAACGGTATACAAGTACAATTGCATACACGTTCCACTCCTACCGGGTCCCCATTTATACACCTGGGTAGAGAGCAGCAATTGTGGATTAATTGTCTTGCTGAAGGACAAACGCGATGGGCATACACTGGGTTCGAACTCGGGATCTCACGATTGGAAAGCGCGCGCTCTACCAATCTTGCCACATCGTGACCAAGACCTATACGAAGTACAGTCAAGATTATTGCGGGTGACACAAACAATGATTTTGAGGCTGTTTCCTTACTCTAATCAAAATTATTACTGCCTCTGATGTCACCATCCCCAGTGGTATCCTGTGACGAAAAAGGTACAGAATGATAAAAACAAAATATGTGTTCAGTGCCGTAATAGGTCCAGGGAACTGAGTGCCATCAAGTGTGAGTAGTACTGAGGAGATAGCCTGTGAAGTTCCTGGGGTGCAGGCTGCTTATGTTGAAGGTCTTGGAGCTGGCCTGAAGGCTGCTACCACATTAAGAACTGTAGTATGGTACGGAGATGGACCTGCCCAATGCTGACGGTATTGCTGTTAGAGAATGGGTTGCTGCCTGAATGTAGACTACTTTGCGGGCTGGCTCTGTCATGGAGATGCATCCTGCAGATGTGGAGGCGGTATTCTCCATTGGTTAGGCATCATTATTCTGCTTCGTTGACATGGAACTTGTAGCAGCAGCCCCCCCCCCCCCCCCTCATCACCCTTGTCAGCTGTGTGAATTGCAAGTCGATCAGTATTTATATCTAATGTATCTCTTTCCTTAAATAAAGGGACTAAAGGGGGACTCAGACAATATTTCTTCTAGATGAGATAATGTGGTTTGACTATACCAAATTTGCCCTAATAAAAGAGTTCATGAAGACAAAATGAAGAAGTAATACGTCATAAGTGATGCAGGTGACACAAATTATCATAATTTTCCTGAAAATTGCATTGATTTTAAAGAATAAAGATTATGAATAAATTATTACACATATATTCAAATCAATCTTAACTGACAACCAGAGCCCTGCTCATCAGCCTCGTCACCCCAGAGGCATTTTTCTATATAATTCTTATACTTCGTATTTTATAGGTTCCACAAACATTTTCCTCCATCCATTCCAGAACTTCACACGTTTCTTGCTTGCTCTGGAGGCGGCAGGAATGCTTTGGCTTCCTCTTGTATAGACTTGAATTTTGAGCTGAATGGCTATGACATAAAGAGGCTAAACTGGCAGTGATTCTAAATTTAGATCAGAAAGAGATTCTACCTGTGGCTCATCTTCTTGTGTGACTAAAGCTGTCTCTGCTGGAACCTGTGCTACCTCACTTCCACTGGTAGAGGATGGAGAGGGGGACTTGGCAACCTTTTTCTTGGCCTTGCCCTTGTCCTTGCCCTTGTCCCATTTATACACCTTATATTGGGGCATCTTGATTAGGGGTAATGATATAACCCGAGTCGGAAAATATATTTGTCGGATGACCGAATCACAGATCTATATACAACACTAATTGGCTGTCGATGACCTGTATAAATACATTCGAATAACGTTTTGTCAGTTTCTAATACGTTCCACTTTCCTACTTAATTCATCATTATATACCAGTTCATTTCGCATATTACCCTGACTCAGATTTCTGCTTTGGAAGAAATGTGCCAAAACAATCGGGTACACCACTATTCACAGCGAATCGTTACGTCTGCACGGACAATAGACCGCTTCGGTAATGTATGCAAATTAGTAACTAGGTTTCATGGTCCTTTAAGTAAGTCTTTGAAATTAAAAGAATATCATGCCTCCTTTGGTTTCACGTATTAGTTATAAAGTGGGGAACACTATCGTTAGTACATAATGTTATATGACTTATTCAAATATGAGTCATTGATTAGCTAAACCCAGTCATGTAATTTCAACTTATTTAAGTTGAATGATATGTTTCACCCCTAAGAACCACGATAATATCGATATAAGAGAGTATTCATGAACATCTATGACTGCATTTTCTTGCGATGCTATCAATTGCAAGTGTTATGTTCACTGCTGGAAGTAACCACAGGGTGTAATTATGTTTACTACATTCTGAGTCTAATCGAAGAGGTTAAATGTACACACTGTCTTGTTAGCACATGTGTATGATATTCTTCAGATACCATTTACTGGGCGTTTAGATACATTTTTATTTTGACGTCACAATGACAGTGATTTCTACATCACTTTGGAAAGCCGCAATATTTTATAATTGAGCTCAGGCTTGAATAGTATATTTTTGTGCCTAGACTTACTGTAGTCATATAACATATCATATGTTAAATGTGTTGTCGGGAACATCATGGGATGTTCCCTCGAGATTTGGCATGCCATTTCGTGAATACAATAATTCCTTTGACTAGTATCGGGACTCATTCCCTCACTCAAAAAACAGAAGTGCTGTTTTTAGCACTTGGAGGGCTACATTCACCACGTTTTCGGTGCTCGCATAGGGACAGCACAGCCTGTGCTGGTTCGGCACTAGTACAAGTGCTAGTTAAGCACCACTTGAGGTGTTACCGAATTTTCACGTTTGGTGCTAAGAAATCCACATTGTGTGTGATGAATACAACCCATAGTGCTAACAAAATAATACGGGGGGAGGGGGGGGGGGGGGTTTCCGTTAACTCGGAACTTAATTTAGCTCATATGCATTTTGTGGTAAAAGAAGCAGGATAAAGATGTCCGATAGTAGGGTTTGAACCGGGGATCCCACCCGTCCAAGTCAGACGCGATACCGATGAGCTATACTCGCATCACAAAAAGCCGAATGCACTCTAAGGATAATATCATACAGTCTCTATTGTTTCGAATTTAGCACGTTGTGGTGCTGTTCTCACAGCACCAGTTTTCAGCACCGATCTTTTAGCACCTCGTAGACTTTTATTCACTACCTACACTTGTGGTGCTAAATTTGCTCCTCCAGGTGCACGATCGCGAGCAGCACCGGTTTTTTAGCACCTTCTTTTTTAGAGTGCTCAATACAGTTTCAAATCAGTCGGAGAGAAACATTCTGTGATAATCCACCACCAGTTTACATCTGTATTTTACATTACATGCCACTTGGTCCATAATAGTCACTAAGATATTGCTAATTCGTATCGCGAGTTTAAAAAGTATTACAAGTTTTATTTGGAGGACCCTTCGATCATGTCGATTATACTTTCTGCTTTTGCTACATGGTCTCCCATTTGCCACGTCAACAAAATAATGATCCTTTGAAATACAGCCTAACACAATCTCAAATATGTCGTGCTTCTCGTTGAATTAGTCAATTCATCTCTATTAATGTATACCTTTTATTTTTAGTTAAATACACATTTGTAAACGTATATAATAATGTTAAAACCGGAATTTGATTTCAATGAAAGTTTGTAGTAATAAAAGCGAGATCCGAGATGTGTGTGTGTATAATGAGTATGCATGTGTATTCTTGATCATTGAGTTAATCCATAGAAACAGTATCTTTATTGTGTAAAACACGATTATAAATTGCAAAGAGTTTCAATAATAAGCATGCAAATGATAGTTGTTGACTCCCCCACCCAACCACAACCCTCTCCCATGCACCGGGCTCTTGTATTGTTCACTTTTTTGAAAATTGTCAAGAAAATGTTGCATTTTTGTCCAAAGTGTATGTGTAATTATGTAATGAATGGTCGTTTATTCAAATTATTTGTACGACACAATGACGAGAATAGTGAATAGTAATATGTGTCTGTGTCACTTGATAAGTAATATTCTAACATAGTTTGCTAGCTGGGCAATTCCAAGCAAACGCCGGGACGGTCAGAGGGTGTTTCTCACAATGAAAGTCCAAATAACTCATAAAATCTAAATATCTAGAACCAACTTTTGATATGCATCTGTTACCACTATCCTACCAATTATTTACAATACGAAAGAAAACCAAAATTCCCAATAAATTATGAATTATGAATATCAATATCTGCCGTAACGCCGTGACGGCAAAAAGACATGGGTTTCTTACATGCTAAGAAACTAAGTAAACTCTGTGAACTACAAGAACATTTTGCACTTTTGTCACATTGATTCTTTGTACTAGACATCAAGCTAGAACATCCAAATAAAAATGTAGAAAAAATCCAATGCTCATAGTAAATATGATATCATAAATGTATCTATGCACTGTAACGCCGTGACTGTAACGCCGTGACCTCTGAATTGTACATGTTATATATATGGGAGATATTAAAGATAATATGATATAATTTTAATGTAGTGATCCAGAATCAATAAAGAACTAGATGAATGGGTGATATAACCAAGATGCTATTAAATGATCATCCGCATGACACAAATTTGCAGCACAGCGCCCTCTATTGATCAAAAAATCTTTTAGGACATAACTGAAATTCTTATCTATTTCAGAAGTTAGTTAATGGAACCTTCAAATATTAAAACCAAAATACATACTTAAATGTAACAATGAAATATGAGACCTTTGACATCTGACCTTTGACCTTGTTTCTCAAAACAACATACAAATGTTTAATTTTTTGTCTGCACAGTGCATATTTGCAAGTGATTTGTTTCATGTAACATGATTTCAGAGTTAGTAAATGTTTGTTTTTGAATTGGTAATTATCCGAGTGACCTTTGACCTGTGCCCCAAACAGTTTCAGAAAATTGTCTTTTACCTACAGTTCTCTTTCTAACATTGATTCTGGAACTTAATTGTGAGAACAAAAAACAACAACAATATTTTGACCCGTTGACCTATGACCTCCCATGACCCCATTCCCTAATCAGGTCATATACTTCACTGGACGCATACCAGTATTAGTATCATGTTATCCTTCAAGGATTCTCAAACTATCTTGATAATAATATAATTTTTGCATATTTGTTAGCTATGTGACCTTTGACCTTTGACCTCATGGACCAAAATCATATCCAATAATCCGTACCTCTAAATACATGGATTGTACAAAGTTTGAACGAAATCCATCCAACAATTTTTGAGATATTGCAAAAAAAGGAACACTGATGTACAGATGCACATACAGACAGACGGACGTACAACCCCTACACATACATGACTCGGGTAACTTTGAGATGGAAACATTATCAACTGACCCTATTCATATAATTATAGCATGAGCAATGCCCAAGCATACCTACAAAAAATATCTTTCACTATTTGATTATGTCTACTGTATTATGTCAATGGGAATCCAGTAGGTAGCGTCACGGCGTTACACAAAACATAACGCCGTGACCAAATTGATATTGATTAGATTAATAAGTGGTAAAAGATAATGCTGCTATTCAGCATCCATATAATAGCCCTATGGGCTAATACAGAGAAAAAAAAAATTCATTCCCATTCATATTTTTCCAGAAATATTAAAAATATCTGTTTTTAGTGTAACGCCGTGACATATTGATGACTGTAAATGAGACAGTCACTGAAGCGGAACGAAGAGCGAAAATGACGAAATTGATATTTATCTGAAAAATTGAAGCAATGATCCTATCAACACTGCTATGCTATACATTAACAATAAAATAATAGTTTACAATATTTTTTTTCAAAAACAAAATACATTTTTGGGAAGTTCAATCTTTTAGCTTTCATTTGATACCAAATTTGTTATGGTACAACGAATTTGAAAAATCAGTGGTTATGTCAATGTTTGCTTGGAATTGCCCAGCTGTCTACCATAACAGATCTTACATGCATGCATTATATCGTTTTCCCATAGCAACTTCCTGTTTCGTTTTTGTTTTCGTATAGGAAATTATGGCCTCAAAATGTCTCGTGCTGTTGCACGTGTTGGTCTTTGCCGGATTTAGTGATGCATGCAGTTTCCCATCATTCATCCCTCCCAAACCATTCGACTGGGTGGGTTGTGTCACTTGCACAGACAAGTTTTGCAAGGATGACCTGGCTCACTGCCCGGTCTGTGAGCACGGTGAGTATAATACAGTAATGAATTAGACTAATATAAATATATACTGAAATATGAACACATGAGACATTTCAAATTAAAACCAAGGCGCATTGAATGCCTCCAGCAACATCATTTTGTAAACAAAATTAACGTTGCTGATCTTAGAAAAAAGACAACTATACATTGGGCTTTATCATGATAATTATCATGTATATAAATATGACTAAATATTACCACCCCATATCCGATGGATACAGTCAGTGGAGTCAGGCGCAGTCTCTGTGGAGCACTAGACTGATTTTTGGTCTCTATTGGTTTAAGCTATTATAGAGAAAACGTATACAAATCCATGGTAACGCAGCATTTAACTCCCATATTAAAGAGATAGTAAATGTTTGTTTTAGATGGCGCTTCAAGGAATAATTAAATTGTGAAGTAATACAAAATAAGAGCTCATGGTTCTAAAGATTTATAAAAACAAAGTAACTTTATTTGATCAAAATCGGTTGAGACACAGCTGCAATATTAATATATCAGGTTGAATAAATGTGGGACCCACATTTTATTCGACGATTTGAGAAAGAATATACATGATGTCAAAACATTTTCAAAAATTTACTAAAGAGGTTTTAAATAGTTGTTGATGATCTTTCTATTTATATAATCATTATATAAACAAAACGTCACATTTACGATTTAAAACAACTCAAAAATGGTTGAACAGTTTTTGGAGAGCGCCGTCGCGTGTTTTGAATGGCTTTTTTTTTGTAATGGTACTATACCGGGCTTTTTTAATAATTAGCCTTTTTGTACGTTTTGTACCTTACGGGAATAGTAGAGTTATAAATATTAATTTATTATGTTTGGGTGCAAGTTTTGGTTACTGAAATTCATTTTGACAAATAGTAGAGATTAATAAGGTATCTAGATTAATTAATTAAGTGATCTAGTAACATTGTAAGAATCTACAAAACTCACTAGGAAATATAATAGTTCTTACATACCCATTCATATCACTTGCAATAAAGACATTGAACAGGTTTCAGTTTGCCAAATTTCACCCCTGTTAAAAAAGATATTTACGATTGACGTGTTTGAATTTGTAATTGCCAACTGGAAAGTTGTAACTGTGTACAAAGTCAGTGCAATGAGTGGGCGAATATCACTTTGCAGTTTACACTCATTACTTGATTACCTGGCCACATAAGCGTACCCGGGGGGGGGGGGGGGGGTTAAACCCTCCCCCCTCTGATGAAAAAATTGCTGTTCAACCTCCCTCCCCTTTACAATTTCTAACGGGTCTCGAGTCCAATTTTTAGCGGGCTCGACCATCATAACCAATGGTCTCGGTCTCGGCCTCGAACATGTTTTATGGACCCCCCCCCCCCCCCCCCCCCCCACCACGCTCGGTCTCGGCCTCGCGGAAAATTATTGAAGGATCTACTTGTCTCGGCCTCGAATATTTTGATGGATCTCGGTTACGGACACCCCTCCCCCGCTTACACGACTGTCAACCAATGGTCTTGTCTCGGCCTCGAACATGTTGGAATGATCTCGGTCTTGGCTTCGAGATTGTTGACGGACTCCATTCATTATGTTTTGAATGTTAACAAAGCCCTTTAAAAAACACTCAATATACCATCAACCCCAAAATATTCTTCAACTCAAAAGTAACCACCATCAAGTCAAAGGGAGCCATCGCGATGAAAAGTAGAATTATTTCTACAACATAATTTTTTCCAGTAGCCAAATAAAGGTCCAATCAGTACTGTTGTGAGGCAAGGCAAGGGGAAGGAGTGAGCGGTATAATGCAAAGTTCAGCTCTGGCAAAGTTGCAAACATGAATACTCGTACATCAGTTATACATGGTCATCCTCTCCTGGAATGCAGCAGCGATTGTGATGATTTCGGTAATGCTGATGACGAAGAAGAGAATTTTAACATGACTTGTTACCATTGTTAACATGTAACCCTCTTTACTCACAGTGTTTCTTGACAACATAACGTCAGACACGGCATTCCTGTTCTGGAGTGCAGTTTACAGAACTCTCAACTACACGGTGAACGTTACGAACCTAAGGACCAACATGAGCACCCCGGTACACGGTACTCATCTGACCGATGCAACAATCACAGGGCTGGACCCCAACACCAACTATCGGTTCAGCGTGCAGTCCACCACTGACAATACGGACTTTTCGATTTGTACGTTCACTAGTGGACTGGTACGGTGACGTCATTTTTTGTAGCAGTGCGCATGCGCATCTACGTGCCCGTCGTTCGTACCAGATATCTAGTACCTGTACACTCCTGTTTTGCCGTCGGTCTAGATCTGTGACGATAAGCACTATTTGGCTACGAAACACAATTTTATGGAGCC
>JBAMJV010013432.1:0-24804 GCA_037951105.1 Echinarachnius parma
GCATGTACGAAGACTACCTTTACCCAGAGCGAACGAATCGTCCGGTATTCTATTGTCTCCACCGGTATTCTATTGTCTCCAAACGTACGCGTGAATAGTAATTGGCACACTGGAAAATTAATGTTTGGGGCGTACGGAACCATGAAATAATAATGGTTCCGTAAGTGGTGGTAATCAATTGCATTTTGTATGAATTACATGAACAACCCTTTGCAAAATTGTGGGTATCTATTTTATATCACAAAACAGTACCCAAACATAGTGTTGTTCTTTGCCCGGTGGTCCCCTTAAACAAGTTTCAGCATGCACGCTAGGCTAGGCCCATGCTACTGTAACACTGTAAACTTAATATAAAGTATTAACTAATTATAGGGTAACGTGGGGAGGGTATAACTGACTGAGACCCCGTTTACAGTGAAAAAAAGGCCGGGCCGAGCCGCGGCTCGGCCCGGCCTTTTTTTCACTGTAAACGCACAAAAGGCCAAATGCGCGGCCACTTTTGGCCCCGCTCTAGAGGTTGTCTCGGCCGCGGCTCGGCCCCTTTTTTTCTCACTGTAAACGCACGCAGGGCCAAATGCGGTACCAAATTGGGAAAACAATTCATTGCAAATAACGCGCCTTTGTACTGTGACCCCGGCGTGCCCCCAAAATAATGGTTTGTTTACATGCAGAGCGCCACTACGACAAGATATTGAAAGGGCGGCCGGGCCAAGCCCCGCCGAGCCCGCCACTGTAAACGCACAAAATTGGGGGGCCGAGTACCGCAATTTAGGCCGGGCCGAGCCGCGGCTGGGCCCTGCCTAAATTCGCTCGGCCCGGCCTAAATTGCGGTACTCGCCCCCCCCCCCCCCCCCCCCACCCCCCCAATTTGTGCGTTTACAGTGGCGGTCTCGGCCCGGCCGCCCTTTCAATATATTGTCGTAGTGGCGCTCTGCATGTAAACAAACCATAACAAAGGCGCGTTATTTGCAATGAGTTGTTTTCACAATTTGGTATCGCATTTGGCCCTGCGTGCGTTTACAGTGAGAAAAAGCGGGGCCGAGCCGCGGCTCGGCCGCGGCCGAGACTACCTCCAGAGCGGGGCCAAATGAGCGGCCACTTTTGGCCCCGCATTTGGCCTTTTGAGCGTTTACAGTGAAAAAAGGGCCGGGCCGAGCCGCGGCTCTGCCCGGCCTTTTTTTTCACTGTAAACGGGGTCTTAGAATAGGAAATTATAGGGTAAAATCAACTAAGCCAAACAGCAGCAATCATAAAGGAAACATCAGAGAACATGTAGAACGAAGGAGAACATATATGAGACATACAGGGTGTTTATAAAAAAGCGGAACCCAACTTCCACCCGCAATATTTTATTTAATAAACATAATTATATTTATTGCAATATGGCATATCAAAGGTCAATTCATACTCTTTCGTTTGATACCAAATATGTTGTGATAACGTCATGCATGATTTAATAAAACCTTTTTAAAAAGGGTTATGTAAAAGTACTTTGCGCACGAGAGTAGAAACTAATTGTTAAATGCAGTGTAAATAATGAAACAGTAGACAAAGTCAAGTGACATTTCATGATGTTTCTTGATTCATAGTTTGACATTTTATTCAACTTTGAGAAGAGTTGAGGGCCCAAAATCATCCCCAATGTCCTACCACATGACCCCCATGTCTGTCCGCACAGGTTTGTGCTCGTGTTCAGTGGTCAGTTGCTTGGTCAGGCAAGGAACCGATTAAAAAAGTATCTCCATGTTCATTTATTTACGGAACAAAAGGATTACAAGACAAAAGAACACAAAGAGAGGTTTGAATGAATGACCATCAGCCCGTGTTGCTGAATAGATCTAAATCTTGTGCGCAAAGCAATTTTAACATTGCTCGTTTAAATGCCTCCAATTCGATAACTACAAGATCAATTATTACAAAAGTGGTATCAAATGAAAGAATAATAAATCATCTTTAAGATGATATATTGCAATAAACATAACTATGTTTACTTCATAAGATATTGCTGGTGGAAGTTGGGTTCCGCTTTTTTATAAACACTCTGTATAACTAAAAAATGGACCAAACTTATTATTTACAAGAACCAATAAGAGATGAGATGGAGATGAGCACATGTGATGATGATAATGCAAGATGATTAAACACGATAGAACATAATTATGGCATCCACATAAACACAACAAAAAAAGTAACTCCCCCTAAGCAAAATGGCGTAACCTTTTAACGAATTGGGTTTGAGCAACATAACTTGGCAGGAATGTTTCTAAAAGGATTGGCTAACGTCTCTGTGGAAATGAATTTGATCCGCCATGCCATGCATGAGTGAGCACACATTAAAGGAAAAATGTCACTTTTCAAAAGTCACAAGAGTCAAAAAGTGAACATTCTGCAAATTCTGCCTTTGTGTGTGGTCACTCATCCATGACTCGACGGACCAATTTCATTTTCGCACATAAGTTAGTCAATAAATGTAGGAACAATCCTGCCGAGTTATTTTGCTCAAAACCTTTTCATTAAAAAGTTATGTTATTTGATTAAGGGGGACTTATTTTTGTGTTGAGTTTAATTGATCAGTATTGTTGGAATAAACTCAACAAAAAGTAAGTCTCCTCCTGATTAGAATAACATAACTTTTTAACAAAAATGTTTTGAGCAAAATAACTCGGCAGGATTGTTCCTACACTTATTTACTAACTTCTGTGTGAAAATGAAATTGGTCCATCGAGTCATGCATGAGTGAGCACACATCAAGGAAAGATTGGCACTTTGTGTGCTCACTCATGCGTGACTCAATGGACCAACTTCATTTTCACTCAGAAGTTAGTCACAAAGTGTAGGAGCAATCCTGCCGAGTTATTTTGCTCAAAACATTTTTGTCAAAAAGTAACGCCATTTTGATTAAGGGGACTTACTTTTTTTGTTGTGTGTATTACAAAAGCGTGCAAGATTTATAAACACAACACAAAAGTAAGTCCCCTTAATCAAAATGGCGTTACTTTTTGACAAAAATGTTTTGAGCAAAATAACTCGGCAGGATTGTTCCTACACTTTGTGACTAACTTCTGAGTGAAAATGAAGTTGGTCCATTGAGTCACGCATGAGTGAGCACACAAAGTGCTAATCTTTCCTTTGATGTGTGCTCACTCATGCATGACTCGATGGACCAATTTCATTTTCACACAGAAGTTAGTAAATAAGTGTAGGAACAATCCTGCCGAGTTATTTTGCTCAAAACATTTTCGTTAAAAAGTTATGTTATTCTAATCAGGAGGAGACCTACTTTTTGTTGAGTTTATTCCAACAATACTGATCAATTAAACTCAACACAAAAATAAGTCCCCCTTAATCAAATAACATAACTTTTTTAACGAAAAGGTTTTGAGCAAAATAACTCGGCAGGATTGTTCCTACATTTATTGACTAACTTATGTGTGAAAATGAAATTGGTCCGTCGAGTCATGGATGAGTGACCACACATCAAAGGCAGAATTTTTCACTTTTTGACTCTTTTAATGTGTGCTCACTCATGCATGGCATGGCGGATAAAATTCATTTTCACAGAGACGTTAGCCAATTATTTTAGAAACATTCCTGCCAAGTTATGTTGCTCAAACCCAATTTGTTAAAAAGTTACGCCATTTTGCTTAGGGGGGGGAGTTACTTTTTGTTGTGTTTATATAGAGAAAGTTAAAGACAGAGAAAGAGAGGAATATAGAGACACTATAGAAGTGGCCAGCATGCCAGAAAGGAAACAATATGGGCCTCAACGCGACAAAAGGGGTCTAAGCGAGCGGCACATAGTATGGCGCAAACGTCATCTGAAAATGTAGTCCATGAGGCAAGACCTGAAAAATATGTATTGGTCAAGATTGTGCCCCCATAGAGTGTGTACAGGCAAGCCTCAATTTTCTGTGTTTGTGTTGATTTTGTTAAAATTGAATGTGACAAAAACACTTTTCAATCATTTTACAATAAAGTCAATGTTAAAGCTTTCATTTAATACCAACATTGTAGCTATACACCTAGTTTTGACAAAGTTATCAACGTTTTAGAAAAAAAGGGTCTTTAAAAAGCATTTCCCCATAGACTTTGTACCGGGGCGCCGCTTCCATGCGCGCATCCTCTGGTTCCAACCTTTAAATATTTGTATCTCCACTTAGGAAATAGGTAAACCTTTCAAACTTTGCAGACATATGGCATTCTGATAGTCCTTTAAAGTGATACCAACATTTCTTTAGAAATTTGTTCTGGTTTCGATAAAAATAAAGGTAATGGTAGCAAAAAACCCAGAGCGTAACGGCACCACCCTACATGTAATGGAGGCGAGTTCATGACGCATGACTATTATAATCATGTACATGTGTCATACGGCAGCCATTTTGAATAAATAATGTCCTGAGCTGGCCCGAGGTGATTTTTTGAAATTGCATTCGAGTGGTTTTTAGATCAGTTAAAAGTATTTTTTTACCATACCCGATAACAGCCTCAAATATTTGGCGATCAAAAATAAACACGTGTGAGGGTTTCTCTTAATTGCGTTTTGTAGCATTCAGATACTGTTTTGCGTAAAACATTTTTGTTTGAGGCTGTAAACCTAGAGGTACTTGAAAAAAAAAGGTCAGATTTTCAAAAACCCAACATTTTTGGATTCAGTACTTTTCATACATTCAGAAAATAGTTTCAACTCATTTTCCATAAATTTCGCCTTTAGACCCATTTTGTCACGTTGAGGCCCATATAATAGATATAGGACAGTGGACATGCATGAATGAGATGATTGAAATAACTTAACAGAATACAAACAGATGTTGGTAGAGAGGAATGGGGTGATGGTGACAAATAGGGATACAGACACCAATGCCGCCAGGCCACCACCATCACCACTACCACAATTTACCATAACCTCAAACACCACCACCATCACCATATTATATAACCTTTTTTTTAAATTTATTTCCAAACTCATGGGCGGAACACCCTATCAGCCACAGGCTGGTTTTCGTAGGGGTCCTTACAATAAAAATACATAACACAATTAAATCGTTTTACATTACGCTATCTACGTTGAACATTTCAAAACAAAACAAAGATAATAAAAAGGCAAATGGAGTAGAGCCTACCCCGCCCCCCCCCCCCCCCCCCCCCACAGAAACAACAACGGTCATATAATATTTAATACAACAATTAAGCAAGCGCTTGATTTATACAATTAATCTATTCAAGCATTTTTAAAGACAGCTAATGAAGTCTGAGAAGATATGCGATTTACTAGAGAATTCCATAAGTTGGCACCCTGATAGATAAAACGTCTCTTGCCATAATTAGTTTTAGGCCGAATTAATTCAAGTTGGGCTTCACCGGATCGTGTTTGATAATGCGATTCACGCCTAATAAAAAGTTCATTCAAATACGGTGGCCGCATTTTTTTTCAGATTGATACATAATTTTAGCTAGTTGTTTTGTTCTACGTATATGAAGCTTATCCAAATGTAATGATGCGTAAAGTTGATTTGTAGAAAATAAATAGTCAACTTTCATAACAATTCTCAGCGATCTATTTTGCAAGATTTGCAACTGTTTACAATATGTTCTGCAAGTGTTGCCCCATACTACGCAACAATAGTCAAAATGTGATTGTATTACAGACTTATAAAATAACAAGGCTATTCTTTCATCAATATATGGTCTAATTCTTTTAAGTAAATATAAACTTTTAACAACTTTCGATTTTAAGTGTTCAATTTGTTTGTTCCATAATAAATTTTCATCAATATAAATACCTAGATATTTACAAGTAGATACTCGTTTTACAACTGTAGAGTCTATATAAACAGGATATTCATTAACATGATTATTGCATTTTTTCAGTTTGGGTTTAGTGCCTATAATCATAGTTTCACACTTCTTAGCATTAACAACTAGCTTGTTTTCCTTGAGCCATACAGAAATTTCCTTTAAATCATCATTCAGAGTATCAATAATTTGTTTTGGATCACTACCAGAACAAAACAAACATGTATCGTCTGCATATAAAGACAATTGACAATTATTAACTTTGTTAGGAAGGTCATTCGTATATAGTGAAAATAGCACTGGTCCAAGTAGTGAACCTTGTGGCACTCCACATTTTACATTTCTCACATCAGATGACATACCATTAATACATGTATATTGTTTTCTCTCTGAACATAAATAATTTTCAAACCACTTAATTACTGCAGTATCAAAACCGTAAAGTGCTAGTTTTTTTAACAAAATAGAATGGTCGACACAATCGAAAGCTTTCTTCAAGTCAATCATTACTAAGCCAACTAACTCCCCGTTATCGATAGCGGACATCCATTTGTCAGTTACATTTAGGAGCGCACTCTGGGTCGAGTGCTTAGGTCTAAAACCTGATTGGCAAGAAGTAAGTATGTTATTTTCTAATAAATATTGATGTACCTGGTCATACACAACCTTCTCCATGACCTTGCCTATGACAGAGATAACAGAAATTGGGCGGTAATTACCGAATGAGTTTTTATCACCCCCTTTAAAGATAGGAGTCACTCTAGCGAGTTTCCACTGGCTAGGTATACAACCATTGCGAAGAGAAAGGTTTATAACATATGTAAGTGGTGGGGTAATTATATGAGCGATGCATGGAATCAACTTTGCTGGTATTGTATCGGGACCAGTTGCCTTATTAGGTTGTAATGATAATAATATTTTCAAGACACTGTCTTCATTAACATTTCTAAAACAAAAGTTTGATTCAACTTGATCAAAATACGCAGGTGTATTGATATTGTTATCAACATTTTCATTTTGTATTTTAACACCTACTTCAATAAAAAAATCGTTGAAAGCGTTTGCCAGATTCTCGCCCTTTACAGATTCATTATTTATCAAAATATTAGAAATTGGAGAATTACTTTTCTTGTCAGGGATCAAATATCTTAATGAATTCCATATTTCTTTAGAGTTTGTTCGTGCATCTTCAACCTTCTTAATAATAAAATCTCGTTTAGCCTGTCTAACACAGTGTGTGACATTATTGCGTGCGCTTTTATACAGTTCCCAGTCATCTATAGATTTAGTTTTCTTAGCTTTAGCCTTTAAACGGTCTCGGGTGCGCATCAAACTAAGAATGTCTCTAGTCATCCATGGAGATTCTTTTTGTTTGACTCTCCGTTTACGTAATGGCGCATGTTTATCAATGACATTCACTAACAACGAAATAAACTCATCGTAAGCCTTTTGTGGATCGTCACACTGATAAATGGGGTCCCAACAAATCATGTCAGCATCAATCTGAAATGATTCTTTCAAAAAATGTTTTAAATCACGATTTATTTTATATTTATGGTCTCTAGGGGATTCGTGACATTGTTTACCAACCACACAAAATATCATATAATGATCAGATAATGACAATTCAATTACACCACTTAAGTTACATTTAGATGGGCAATTCGTAAAAATCAAGTCAACTGCAGTAGCAGAATTAGGTGTGACTCTTGTGTATTCCTTAATTAACTGTATACAATTACAATTCTTCATAATATCAAACAATTTGAGAGTTTGCCAAGATTTAACTAGATTTAATGCATCACAATTCATATCTCCTAGAATAAAATAATCAATATTCAAAGAATCAATATTGTGAACCACTTTTTCAAAATCATTAAATATCTCATTATTAGCTTTAGGTGGACGATACCAATTTATTATGAGTATTGGTTTCTGTTTATTTCGCTTAACTTCAAGAATAATCATTTCTAACTTTTCACCTACTATCAGATCTTCTCTACAAACAAAATCAATATCATTTTTTATATATGTAGCAACACCTCCACCAAATCGATTTCTATCACGTCTAATTAGACAATAACCAGGGACATCGATTTCTCCATTATCAATATCCTTACAAAGATGGGTCTCACTCAGTGTCATAAGATCTAAATCAACATCAATAATAAATTGATTTATTTCATCAAAATACTTAACGAGTGAAACACAGTTCAGATGGGCTACCTTGAGGCCATGATGTTCTTTTAATTTACATTTCATGTTATCAACTAAGTTTTGGTCATCAATGTTTATTGGAGAATCTGGTGTATTAGGAGTGCCAGGCTGGCTTAGTGAATCATCAAATAATGTATCGTTATGAGACAACGGTAATTCATCGAATAAGCAAGTATCGCATATCCAATCAACGTTGGATCTAAAGAAATCTAGAGACACATTTGAGCAGTTCAAATGTCCCCATAAGTTACAATGCAAGCAGCGCATAGCATTCTGGTTATTCTTGACCGATTTCCTACAAAAAATACATGGGTAATTTAAAGGCATAACAAAACAACATCAAGAACATCAAAAATACGCCTGAAGGCACAACAAATTAAACAGAGCACAAACAAAACTAAATACCTTTGAATGTTAAGAACATTTAACATACAAAAGTCAAAGTACTATCTATAACACTAAATATAAATCAAGTTAACAATGAATACAAAAGTAATACGAGATTTGGAGGAAAAATGTTATATTAATAAGTATTAATATATTAAAGTTGAGTTCATTTGATAATATCGATCTGTCCTTTTAGACAATTACTCAATGTTTATGTAGATAATCAGCATTTAATTTGTCTTTCATCAGCATTATTATAGTCTGCATAGTTTGTGTATTTGATTTTGCTGATTAGTTTATAGGTTATTCAGATCACTTTCTCTGAAGATTCTGCGCTTCAAGGTGACGTTGGCATCAGTCGTTTTCACTGCCGCAAAAATGCGACCGTCGGCACTCCAGGCTGCGTTGACCTTGTCGCATTTGCTTGTTTTCTGCAGCAAGATCAGGTTGGGCAAGGTCAGGTCTTCCTGAATGGAGATTCCGGTGCCTTTCAACTTTTTCTTGTTTCTCATGAAGCAGCTTTTGTTTCGGTACGAGCACAGCTTGACGATGATCGGCTTTATCTTCCGCGGATCCTTTTGTTGGACACGGTGCGAGCGGTCGATGTCTTGCTTGGTCAGTTGGAAGCCCAGCTTCTCGTTGGCGAGATCGACGGCGATCTGGTCCGTATCCTCGTTCGTCTGTTCCTTTACGCCGAAGACACGTATGCTGTTTCGGCGGGTATACTGCTCGAGGTCGTTTTGTCGTTTCTCAACTCCTTCTGTCTTCGTTGAACCGGCATGCACTTGTTTCTTGAGAGATTGCACCTCCCTTGTTTTGCTTTCGAGGTCGTTTTGAAGATCGAGGATCGTCGCTTGATTCTCCTCAATTTGTTTTTGGAAGTGGTCACATTTTTCGCTGACCACCTTTTCCATTGTTGCCGTGCAGACAGCCTTCAGAACTTCCATGAATTCTTTGCTTTTCAGGAGGTTCATCATCAATTGCCTGATGACTGGTTCGTAATCGGGGAGGAGGGCAGACAATGGTGGGGTTTCAGCCGGGGTTTCAGCAGGGGTTTCAGCCAGGGTTTCAGCCGGGGTTTCAGCTTCTGCTTGCTTTTCAGATTTGTCGTTTTTGCTTTTGTCGAGTTTCTTTCCCCTGCTTGATTTCCTGGTATCAACTGATGCGCTACTGGTTGACATGATTATTTGGTGCGTTGATGGATACGTTACAGTAGAGTAGTTCGTGACAATGAAACATATACTGAATAAAGCGTTCACATATAGTATATATATATATAGTCAATATGTCGTAATATACTCAGTAATCAGCGTGTGGGACTATGGTGCTGGCCGGTTGTGATGTATGGTTTAGTCCATGAGCAAATTACTCACATAATTTCCTCCGAATCTGACGGAAATTCTGCTTAAATCATGATTGCACAGTTCAGTAGCAATTACAGTAGGGTAGTTCGTGACAATAAAGCATGGGCTGAATAAAGCGTTCACGTATATAAAGTATATATATAGTCAATATGTCGTATACATGTATATACTCAATAATCAGCGTGTGGGACTATGGTGCTTGTCGGCTGAGATATATGGTTTAGTCCGTGAACAAATAACTCACATAATTTCCTCCAAATCTGACGGAATTCTGCTTAGATCATGATTTCACAGTTCGATAGCAGTCACAGTAGTTCGTGTTCATTCCACTAGATGGTTGATATTATTTTCTTCAAAGAAGACTCAATAATAAGGTTTAGTGAAGGTTTTTGGTTTGCGACTCGAACGCGTCATTTGGTCTACTGAAACTCTAATCCTGTTCTTACAAGCTCCTGTGAGCTGCCAACATGAAAATCATAATTATATGTGACCAGTTAATTGCAATTTCCTTCTTACCTTAATTGCAGGTTCAAGTTGTATCCTTGTTGGCAAAAAAATACCTTGTAGCTTGTAGTACATGTATAGCCTAATACCGATTCGCTGGAAGATCGGGACGTGATCTTACTATGCCACAAATGTTAATGAGGATGACTGAACAAATTTTCATTCACCACGGCCAGACGGCGAATTAAGGTATGAAACCTTACGACATGCACGTACACGCGACATACATTACCGTACGTACGCGAGTATTTTTAGCTCTGGGTATTCCCAGTGAAAAAAAACCCCCACCCCATCCCATGGCCCATGCAATAATGTTATGCGCGCGCAGCTGCCTATAATAGGGAGCTTTAATAGATTTCACAACCAGGGGGGTCAAACTGCGCGCTAATCTGGGAAACTTCATGGACTGGCTAACATGGAATGCTGGGATACGTTCTACGTCACTAATTTATGCATTTATTGTAATGTTATTCAAACGTCATCGCGCGATTGCCATGTAAGGCCAAACTGTGACCATATTTGGAATCATCTTGAATATTTGATTTGACCTCTGTATATTGACGTCAGCTTGCAGCTTGAAGTTTATTGTTTCAACTTTGACACGGAGATTTCGTGACGATGGATATCTAAAGAAGTGAAAAATTACTCTCAAGCATAATTATTCGGTAAGTAGCTTCGTATTCATTCCATTATTTTCAAAATTCATATTCTCAGCGTTCTTTCTCATGTTCAGATTTTCTCTCAGATGCATTATTTTTGTAACAAGATTCATAAATTAAGGACTAACCTTAAAAGTTTGCTTAGAGTTAATCGTGGTACTGCTAATTGTATGGTTTATGGAGAACTTGGTAGGTCTGATTTGAGAAGTACTGTAGAGTCGCGTATGGTTAGCTACTGGGCTAGAATTGTTCAGGGGAAAAAGTCAAAGTTATCTTACATTGTTTGTAAGTTGCTGCGTAAGTTGTATGATAAGGGTGATTTTGAGTCGAGGTGGATTAAACATATAAAACATATTTTGGATAGGTGTGGAATGTCAAACATCTGGACTGTTGATGTTCCATTGAATATTGATTGGGTGAAATTGTCTTTGAATTTGAGGTTAGCTGATATGTATAAACAAAATTGGAATGATGAGGTTAATAGGAATCGTTTGTGTATAAATTATAGGATCTTTAAAAGTGTGGTTGGTTTTGAAAAATATTTAGTGCAGTTGGATGTTAAAGATAGGATAACTTTGTCTAGATTTCGGTGTGGAAACCATAAACTCCCAATAGCAAATGGTCGCTACTTGCCTGAGCAAGAGTTGCAGATTTGCAGCTTGTGTTCCTTACAAGATCAGGGGGATGAATTTCATTATGTCTTAGTGTGCCCTGCATTTCAGAATGATCGGAAGCAGCTAGTTAAAGGTCATTATTTTAAGAGGCCAAATGTATATAAGATGTACCAGTTATTTAATGTTAGAAATATTAAACAGTTAACAAAATTATCAAGGTTTTGCAGTATTATTATGGCTAAGTTTTCTTAGTGTGTGCTAGTTAAAAGTTGTTGCCAAAGATTTTGTTTGTTTTTTATCATGTTTATATATGTATATATACACTTGTTGTATTTCTCCCATGCCCCCGTGAGGGGCCGTTATTGAGAATAAAATTCATTGTCAAAATTCATTGTCATTGTCATTGTCAACCCCACATCGTTCGCGACAAGTTTCTGTGGGTTAAGACGGAGTCCTTGTCAACAGTGTTTACCGCCCGGAGCTCCCCGTCCCACTCGATCTAAATATACGGTACATCTGCAGTAGACGTGTAAGGTCCTTTGCCTTTAATTGGGTCCGGGCTGGGTCCCTGGGCCTGGTGCTGGTTATTAATTTATAGGCCAGTTGACTGCGTCTTAAAAATCATATTATTTGCATATTTTAACTACCTAAATTAAATTCCTAAATTCCACATGTGATACAACAACAGTCAACAATCTAGATTTCTACAGCATTTCTAGACTTAGATAATGAGAAAGAATCAATTCAAATTCAAGCGTTCAAGTAAGTTCAAGTTCAACTTCAACCCTGTCTCTGTGTCAGAAATAGGTACAGACTTAAACAAAATCGGCTTTATCGGCTTTATCTTCCGCGGATCCTTTTGTTGGACACGGTGCGAGCGGTCGATGTCTTGCTTGGTCAGTTGGAAGCCCAGCTTCTCGTTGGCGAGATCGACGGCGATCTGGTCCGTATCCTCGTTCGTCTGTTCCTTTACGCCGAAGACACGTATGCTGTTTCGGCGGGTATACTGCTCGAGGTCGTTTTGTCGTTTCTCAACTCCTTCTGTCTTCGTTGAACCGGCATGCACTTGTTTCTTGAGAGATTGCACCTCCCTTGTTTTGCTTTCGAGGTCGTTTTGAAGATCGAGGATCGTCGCTTGATTCTCCTCAATTTGTTTTTGGAAGTGGTCACATTTTTCGCTGACCACCTTTTCCATTGTTGCCGTGCAGACAGCCTTCAGAACTTCCATGAATTCTTTGCTTTTCAGGAGGTTCATCATCAATTGCCTGATGACTGGTTCGTAATCGGGGAGGAGGGCAGACAATGGTGGGGTTTCAGCCGGGGTTTCAGCAGGGGTTTCAGCCAGGGTTTCAGCCGGGGTTTCAGCTTCTGCTTGCTTTTCAGATTTGTCGTTTTTGCTTTTGTCGAGTTTCTTTCCCCTGCTTGATTTCCTGGTATCAACTGATGCGCTACTGGTTGACATGATTATTTGGTGCGTTGATGGATACGTTACAGTAGAGTAGTTCGTGACAATGAAACATATACTGAATAAAGCGTTCACATATAGTATATATATATATAGTCAATATGTCGTAATATACTCAGTAATCAGCGTGTGGGACTATGGTGCTGGCCGGTTGTGATGTATGGTTTAGTCCATGAGCAAATTACTCACATAATTTCCTCCGAATCTGACGGAAATTCTGCTTAAATCATGATTGCACAGTTCAGTAGCAATTACAGTAGGGTAGTTCGTGACAATAAAGCATGGGCTGAATAAAGCGTTCACGTATATAAAGTATATATATAGTCAATATGTCGTATACATGTATATACTCAATAATCAGCGTGTGGGACTATGGTGCTTGTCGGCTGAGATATATGGTTTAGTCCGTGAACAAATAACTCACATAATTTCCTCCAAATCTGACGGAATTCTGCTTAGATCATGATTTCACAGTTCGATAGCAGTCACAGTAGTTCGTGTTCATTCCACTAGATGGTTGATATTATTTTCTTCAAAGAAGACTCAATAATAAGGTTTAGTGAAGGTTTTTGGTTTGCGACTCGAACGCGTCATTTGGTCTACTGAAACTCTAATCCTGTTCTTACAAGCTCCTGTGAGCTGCCAACATGAAAATCATAATTATATGTGACCAGTTAATTGCAATTTCCTTCTTACCTTAATTGCAGGTTCAAGTTGTATCCTTGTTGGCAAAAAAATACCTTGTAGCTTGTAGTACATGTATAGCCTAATACCGATTCGCTGGAAGATCGGGACGTGATCTTACTATGCCACAAATGTTAATGAGGATGACTGAACAAATTTCACCACGGCCAGACGGCGAATTAAGGTATGAAACCTTACGACATGCACGTACACGCGACATACATTACCGTACGTACGCGAGTATTTTTAGCTCTGGGTATTCCCAGTGAAAAAAAACCCCCACCCCATCCCATGGCCCATGCAATAATGTTATGCGCGCGCAGCTGCCTATAATAGGGCACGTACGCCCGTACGCAACAGACTGAGGGCGCAGCCATGTTCGTTGTTTTCAAATGGCGCTCGGTGCGAAATGTCTCGTAATTTCTTCTTTGCCCATTCGAGATCATAGGTTCAAGGAAAGTTCAGTTATTGAGTCGGTTAATTCAGCCATACTCCCAAATGAATGTAGATATCATAAATGTATTACCCACATGACATTGCCGATTTAATTTTTTTCTTCATTTTGCAATATTTTTGAAAATAAAAAGGTTTAAAAATGGCTAAAATTCATGATAAAATGCATTGAAAAATACGCATTATTTTACGCTATAATTTGTTTTCTTTTATTTTTGTCAAATCAGTTTTTTGAAATTGTTGTTAGGTATATTCTGGTAGATCAAGCAATTGGCAACACTTTCATAACTGTTTGAAAAAGTCTCATTGGGCTAGTTTCAAAATAAATCTCGCGAAAGTTGGTGTTCTGAAATCGATTTTCGGCCGAATTTGTCAACATTTTCGCCGGAGCCTTTTTCGTAGGCGAATTTATGCATTTATTTCCGTAAATCTTAAGATTTTCAATCAGGTAAGTGATTTTAGACACTTAGTGAACTTATAAAAGCTCTTAAAAACAATTATTTGTTTCATCAAAAAAGATTTATAACTCTTGGAAAGTTCACAAGAAGCAGCATACTGAAATTCCTTACGGAGGTGGAGCTGTTATTAGACCGCCTCCGTCGGGGATGAATTCCAAGCGCCGCTCGGTCCCATATCCTATATTTCGTGTATGAACTCTGGATTGTATTCGACATGATGTTTAAAACATTTATTTAAAATACTTGCATCAATTTGTTGGATTCCATGCGTATCAGATGTCGAGAAATATTGTTTTCTTTGTATAAACCAAGTTTTAAAATGATTCCAAACAATTTTAAAATTGGTTTTATATACCATAAAGCAACAAGCCAGTGTCACAGAATGCGCGTAGATTAAGCTAGGCCTTCTAGCCCAGCACCGAACAGCGCTTGGATTTCACCGCCGACGCAGGCGGCCCAATATCCGCACAGCGTCCGTTCGACGATTCGGCCTGCTGCTTTCCGTGACTTTGTAAAGAGTTATAAAACATATTTAATGAAGTAAATGACTGGTCTCATGAACTTTTGTGGAATGTAAAAGTCACTAAAATCACTTCCAATAGTATACAAATACAGATTTACGGAAATGAATGCTAGAATTACGGACAGAAACATGTTCCGGCGAAATGAATTACAGATCCTGTCACAAAACTCGAGTTAGATATCATTTTTCAAAGACTATTGTATAAAATCTAGTCTATGAGATTGTATAAAAAATCGATATTTAGGTAGTTCATACCTTCTTTTAACAGAATAAAATAGCAAATACATCCAGATAACTGATTTGAACTTTTTATTCGGTATTACAAACCATGAATGACTGCAGGCCAGTGTCACGAAATGCGCGTATTCGACTAGGCCTTTTTAGGCCAGGCATCGGACAGCGCTTGGGATTTACCGCCCACGCAGGCGGCCCAATGTCTCTACAATGTCCGTACGACGATCAATTCTGCTGCTTTTAGACACTTTTTAAAGAGTTATATAACAGATTTAATGAAGTAAATGACTAGTCTCATGAACTTTTATGGATTTTACATGTCCCTAAAATCACTTCCAATATTAGACAAATACAGATTTACGGAAATAAATGCTAGGATTACGGACATGAAACATGCTCCGGCGAAATGAAGGACAGATTCTGTCATAAAATCGGTTTTAGATATCATTTTTAAATGATTATTGTAAAAAATCTAGACTATGAGACTTTATAAAAATCAAAATATAGGTAGTTCATACCTTCTTTTACCAGAATATAATAGACAATACATCCAAAAAACTGATTTGACAAAATTAAAAAGAACAAAATTAAGGCAAAAAATAATGCGTCATTTCACATGATTTTTACACACATTTTAAAACATTTTTATTCTCCCCCAAGTAACGAAAAAAACACAATCTTTGAACAAAAAGTGATAAATATGCATTGAAATTATGATGTCCACCATTAATTATGGACATTAATTAAGTAAGTCTGGTGTTTTAGTGATTTTCATCGACCCTCTCTGGACGATTGATCAAAAAAGATCGAAGTGTGCGGATGACGTCATCCGCGCGTGCAGATTTGTCAAAATGCAGCGCGCGCTGTCAAAATGGCAGCGCGCTCAATCTGAATAGGCGATATACGCAACCGGGAGTACGTGAGGGAGCTTTAATAGATTTCACAACCAGGGGGGTCAAACTGCGCGCTAATCTGGGAAACTTCATGGACTGGCTAACATGGAATGCTGGGATACGTTCTACGTCACTAATTTATGCATTTATTGTAATGTTATTCAAACGTCATCGCGCGATTGCCATGTAAGGCCAAACTGTGACCATATTTGGAATCATCTTGAATATTTGATTTGACCTCTGTATATTGACGTCAGCTTGCAGCTTGAAGTTTATTGTTTCAACTTTGACACGGAGATTTCGTGACGATGGATATCTAAAGAAGTGAAAAATTACTCTCAAGCATAATTATTCGGTAAGTAGCTTCGTATTCATTCCATTATTTTCAAAATTCATATTCTCAGCGTTCTTTCTCATGTTCAGATTTTCTCTCAGATGCATTATTTTTGTAACAAGATTCATAAATTAAGGACTAACCCCACATCGTTCGCGACAAGTTTCTGTGGGTTAAGACGGAGTCCTTGTCAACAGTGTTTACCGCCCGGAGCTCCCCGTCCCACTCGATCTAAATATACGGTACATCTGCAGTAGACGTGTAAGGTCCTTTGCCTTTAATTGGGTCCGGGCTGGGTCCCTGGGCCTGGTGCTGGTTATTAATTTATAGGCCAGTTGACTGCGTCTTAAAAATCATATTATTTGCATATTTTAACTACCTAAATTAAATTCCTAAATTCCACATGTGATACAACAACAGTCAACAATCTAGATTTCTACAGCATTTCTAGACTTAGATAATGAGAAAGAATCAATTCAAATTCAAGCGTTCAAGTAAGTTCAAGTTCAACTTCAACCCTGTCTCTGTGTCAGAAATAGGTACAGACTTAAACAAAATTAAATTTAAACATCAGTGTTGTGTGGCGCCGTGCTTCACAAGTCAAGGCGCCTAGGCTAGCTCGTAGATGATCACAATATAAGCAGCGAGCCTTGGCCTAGCTTAGCCTAGGCTAGGCCTAGGACTAGCCCTGGCCTAGCAGTAGCACTAGCACTAACAGCGCTTATTAAGTTAACTACTAAAATAAACAACTTGGACTGGGTTAACTAAGTCTAGACTAAGTAAAACTAAAAGCTAAAATTATGCATCAAAATCTACCTTGAGAGTGAGTTAAACATTTGTTAATTCTTGTTCATGAATGTTCTGGTATATATATTTTTGTTTAAAGGGGTAGTTTAGTTTTGGTAGAGAGGGCGCTGCACATCACAATTTTTTGTGAGGTAATGAAAAACTGAGTGTCGAATTTGAGAGAACATTTATTTATTTATTTATTTATTCAAATATATTTATACAGGATAGCCTGATCAGCAAGGATACTGTTTTTCGTCAGGGTCCTGATATAACATCATACAATATACATAAAACAATAATACATTAATATGATAAATATAAATATAAAAATATGTACAAATAGCATATGACCAGCAGATTCAAGATATACTTTATTAAAATTTTGGACAAAGTTGTATTAAAATAGTTTAGGGTTATTTCAAATCGTAAAAACACAATTAAGTTTCTATATATATACAGTCTAAATATACTAATTTTTACGAAAGAGAGAAATAAAATGTTTTGGTTACTCCATGAAAAAATTGTCTAAAACCAAAGTATGAAACTGTTGACTTGTGCATGTGCCTCAATTATACAAAACTGCACCATTTTGAATTGTATTTCCATTATTAACAGTCACATTCATTTCCTTTTAAACTGGATCTGTTTTATTTAATTGTACACTTTGTGTTGATTCATTGTTTCTTCTTATTTTAACAGTGTGCCCCTGAAGCTGTGGTGTTCGACAGTTCTACATCAGTGCTTACAAATCAACAACGGGGATAACTCTACTACTTCTACCAGGACTACCCACGTTCATCTTTTCTTGCGAAAAAACTATTGAGCAGTTCAAGAATAATAAATAGGTAAGTCTCCGGATAAGAGAACAGATTTTTAACTAGATGTTGCAGTGGGTGCACAGCCATGACCTATAGTTTGAAGAAGGACCTAGGCTTGGTACTAGTAGACAGATTCGATAAATTTAAATAATTCAGTCACACAATTTATCCTAATTAGTAAGGAATCTATTAGTACTAAACCTAAGTGTGATTCATTTAAACATTGTAGCTCAGTTTACAGTAAAAAACAGTTATCACATCATAAGCAACAAGACTTGGCCTAGCCTAGTCTAGGCCTAGGCCTAGCCCTGGCCTATCACTAGCAGCGCCTACTACAAAATCAACAACTTGGACTGAGCTAACTAAGACTAAGTCAAAATAAAAGCGATACTGGTCAAAAAATGAATGCATGATTAAAAGGAATAAAGGGAATACTTTGAATTTAATTGTTCTATTTTTTAAACTAGCCATGTCTTGAATTTATGTTGCCAATTATAAAATGATGTAGACCTATCCAAATTTACCTGAGAGTGAGAGTTAAAAATTTAGTAATTCTTGTTCATGGATGTTCTGTATGTAAAGAAATGTGATTTATTTCTATGAAATGGATTTGACTTTCATGACATACAAAAGTATGAACCTGAGCTGAGCAGCATATGTTGTGTGCCTCAATTAGCAGTCACATTCATTTCTAGATCTGTTTTATTTAATTGTACACTTTGTGTTGATTCATTGTTTCTTCTTTTTTTTAACAGTGCGCCCCTGAAGCTGTGGTCTGCACTGGTGTTCGACAGTATTCATCATCAGCAATACAAATCTACAATGGAGATAACTCTACTACTTCATACACTACCAGGACTACCCACGCTCTTTTTTTCATGCGAAGTAATATTGAGCAGTTCAGGAATAAATAAGTATAAAGTCTCCAGATAGAGAACTGATTTTTAAAGTGTTGCAGTGGGTGCATAGCCATGGTGGAGTACAGTTTGAAGAAGGACCTAGGCAGTAGACAGGCTCGATAAACTTAAATAAGTCAGTCAGTCACACAATTTATCCTAATTAGTAAGGAATCTACTAAGTGTGATTCATGTGAACATTGTAGCTCTGTACGCTATTACCAGAGGACATGATGGACAGTGACAACTGATTCGAAATTCACACACTGATGAGTATTGCTCAGATGCAATGATCCATCGATGTACAATTATGTAGTAATGATCCATTGACAAAACAATTACTTATATTACTGTCCTACTGGGTATTTATAAACAAAGATTAAAGCTATGACAGCACTAGAATAAATCTTGCTTAGTATCCTCATAATGTGTGAACATACAAGATGATTCTGAAAACAATTCACAGACAAATACCCCAGGACTGCCAGCACACTCAATTAATGGTTTTGTATAGTTCAGAATTTCAGCTACATCACCAACTACAATAAAGTAAAAGGATTGATATTGAAAGATAAATCCCTGTCAGCTTGTAGCTGCAAATTTGTGTGTTGAATAGAAGACATTATTAGATAAGTTGTACTTATTTGCACCCTTTTAAATTAGATTCTGGAATAAAATGTATATGAATACTGAATAGTGAAACCTCCTTGTGACGTGCACCGTATGCAGGCCGCATTTTTGTTCTCATTGTGTCAGTACAGGTTTATTGCTGTGTTGGGCGATTGAACTATAGTAAACTTCATAAAACCTGGTGGCAGCCTGGTCTTGATCCTGCTCATAATGCCTTTCTCGGTCAGGTGCATGCTTCCACTGTAATGTATTAATTGAATTGAACTCTTACTAAAATATTGTATTATTATTTTGTGATGATTATATTATACAAATCTAGTCTCTGGAGTTCATGTTGTGCAATAATGATCAACACATATTAAACACATATCATTGTATTCAATATTCATACTAATTGAGTGACATATCGCAGTTAAATCAAATTTAAATTGAGCACAATTCGTTTTGTTTAAATTGATATTCTGGGTAATTAACTATATTGTGTTCAAATAAGACAAATAAGACAAATAGTGAATGTTGCTGATTCATTTGATTGGTCAATCAAATGGTGAAAAATGTTTGTTGGGAAATGACTAGTTGAAATTAATTGATAGGAGTTGCAATATGTTTTGTTGATGCAATTTATAAGTTGTATATTTGTACCCTGTACATCAGTTTGCATTATTTTGTGCACAATCTTGCCACAACATGACTTAAATTATTATACTACTATTCTATACCTCTCATGTTCAATGCGTATCCCCCTCTCCTAAATTGTATTTTTCTTTGCCCTTCTATCTTCTTTTTGTTTCTCTCCCAGTTTTTCTCCTATATTGCCTTTCTCATTTTCCCTCCTAAATATATTCTTGTTATATTCAAGTAGTAGTATGTGTAGTATTTGTAGTAGGTAGTAGTAGTAGTAGTAGCTGTTGTAGTTGTTGTTCTTATCGTATGGTAGGTTTTAGTGGCATTTATTTATTTTTTTATAGGGATGTAAGATATCCATAATTCAAGTTTTGTTTTTACTTTCAGTGAGCAAAAAATGATTACATTTCCAAATTATTATAAAATGCTTATACTTATATATCAAGTTTATCAAATTGGATTCACATTGATTCTTGATAAATTGATGAAGATCAATTTAGTTTTGTTTAATGTTGAGAATTAATGAATTTCAGACAACTAGCAAACTGGAAGTACATAACTTTTCTATTTAAAAAAGACTGCTAAAAATGTTGTTTTAGTAACATTTAGTTCATATTTATTGTATGTACAAAATATTACTCAAACCAAGTTATTTACAAAAGCCAATATATTTCCTGTATATGTATAGCTGTTATACTATCCTAATACACAATTCGTATGTAGGAAAGTACTTTTATTTTTCTCAGCAATATCTTATAAAATAAAAAGAGACAACTGATTTAGAAATTAAAATCTTGATTTGCACAGAAAATACCTTTAGAGATAATGTTTTGTTTTAACAGAAAGTCGTTTTGTCTTTTTATCATTCTGATGGAAGTTTAATGTCGACATTATTTAAAACTATGTTTCATGCTGTTGAACATTATGTTAATTTAATAAATGTTATTTGAATGGTATGAATTTGCATCTTTCCACATTTCCTAGTGTATGTAGATTAATCATTTGAAAACATTTCATGAGATTGCAATAATTATTTTGGCTATCTATGATTGCATGATTATGTGGCAGAATCGGATGTGTCTGTATAATGTGTGTATATGAAAAGCTTAATTATAAAAGGCGCTAAATCCACTTTTTAAACTTTTTTAAACATTTCTTTGCTCAATTATTTGAATAGGAAAAGGGAACGTTCCATATTTTGAATTTGTATCGTGTAATTTGTCCTAAAATGGTTGATTTCTACTTTAATAGCTTCCTGATATTTAGGGAAAGTGGATTTAGCGCCTTTTGGAATTAAGCTCTTCATAATGTGTGTGTGTGTGTGTGTGTGTGTATGTGTATGTTTGTTTATTTTGTGTCTAAGTTAATTTACGTGAAAAGGGGTCAGTCAATTTGTCAACATCTCAAATTCAACTGAACACGGTAGACAGTATTCATTTATACAAGTTTTTAACTAGATAATCACTCAATCATTCTATAACTTACATGAAGAGCGTATGTATCAGACATTTAACCCGTTCTTGTTCGTGTTCATACAGTCTGTATTTGTTTGTATAATGTATTTGAGTAGATATTGCAGCAGAATGTGAGTCTGAAATATTCGCTTTTACTGTGTACTGATGTGTGTTTGCATTTACTGTTAATAATGATTACACACATCGCATCATACACTCGAAATCCATTGAAACATTTTAAAATCAACATCAACATTTAGCCCACACACGTGTGCATGTGTCAGTATCGTAAACAACGTGGTTTGACCCGACCCACTTTTAACATTAATGTGTGATTGGCTAAATGTACGCGTAGATGCTATGAATATATGAATACATGAATAATAATTAATTAGCGATGACCTCTAACATGACGCAGTTTTCAGCTTGATATTTCGCTGCTGCAATTATATGCAGTTAATAACTGTTCACGTTCCTCAGCGAATTACCCAGCATTCCATGTTAGCCAGTCCATGAAGTTTCCCTAACCGGCCATGTTTGCTGTGTGTTAAGGCTATGGGAAAATTAGCGCGCAGTGCGTAGATTGTCTTCTAGTTACTACTTCTATGTTCACAACCTAGCCCATGACGCGGAATTTTCTCTCCCCTAACGCTACGTTCTTCAGCCTATACCGCGCCGTGATTGGTCGATAAGGAGAAGAACACAGCGTTAGGGGAGAGAAGATTCCGCGTCAGGGGCTAGGTTGTGAAATCTAAAGCTCCCTAATATTAGCTGCGCTGGCAGGTGCAAGGAAAGAAGACAATTTCCACCCAGGCGCGCCGGAAGCAGTTTTGGATTGGGGGGGCAAAACCCTAAGGGGGCTCACGATTTATGTCTTTAGGGGCTCATGCCCAACCGCACTCACAGGCAGTGGCGTAGCGACGGGGGGGGGGGGGGGGGCAGGGGCGGATCTAGCTTTTTGCTAAGGGGGGGGGGGGGTTTGACCCAATGACGATGCGGAGCATCGTCCAGCCACAATTTTTTTTTGTTGCTATTTTGAACCCCCCTTAGTGATTTTTTCACCTTTTTTCACTTTCGTCCACGAGCCGCGAAGCGGCGAATTTTTTTTGCTATTTTGAATCCCCGTAAGTGATTTTTGTTCACCTTTTTTTCACTTTCGTGCACAAGCCGCGAAGCGGCGATTTTTTTTGCTATTTTGAACCCCCGTAAGTGATTTCTGGTCACTTTTTTTTTAACTTTCGTCCACGAGCCGTGAATTATTTTCGCTATTTTAAACCCCCGTAGGTGATTTTTTTTTCACTTTTTGTTTCACTTTTGTTCACTGATACATTTTCACTTGGCAGCCCAAGGGGGGGGGGGGGGTTAAACCCCCTAACCCCCCCCCCCCCCCCCCGTAGATCCGCCACTGGAGGGGGGGGAGGGCACCCCCCAATAATTTTGAAAAACAAAGAAATACATAAGGTGTGCCCCCCCCCCCCCCAATAATTTTGCGTAGACCACTGCTCAAAGGGTTGCCATCTTCGAGTCAGAGGTGACATTGCGAGGATAAAGCGACTAATTAGCACGAGGGAGCAAAGTAACTGAGCTTTTGCATTTTGGGACTTGCAATCGGGTGCTTAAAAACATGATCCAACAACATAGCGTACAGCCAAAAATGAGCCCCGAGGGAGCGAAGCGACCGAGGGCTGGGGCCGAGCTAGAAGGGGTGGGTTTGGGAGGGGGTATCCCCCTCCCACGGGAAAGATTTTGCATTTATATACTTGAAATGGTGCAATCTGGTGCATAAAACATAAACAATATGCCACATTTGTATGATCCAACATCATAGCTTACAGCCTAATATGAGTCCCGAGGGAGCGAAGCGACCGAGGGCTGGGGCAGAGCCAGACGGGGAGGGTTTTGCATTTATTTACTTGAAATAGTGCAATTTGGTGCACGTCACACAAACAGCCAGAGCAATAACAGTCGAAACATGAACTACGTGGACCGGTACAGAAAATCCCACCGCAGACGTACCATACCCAAGTTACACAACAAACTGAGATTATCATTTGCGCGCGAAGCGCGCAGCGAAAACTGTAAATGGATGTATAACTTATATTCTAAATGTTATAATTAACAAGTATTGGCTGATACATACCATGTTTTCTTTTCCCGTTTCTTTCTTTTCTTTTTTTTTTTGAGGGGGAGGGGGGCTTTTTGGGGGGGCAAAAACGCGTTTTGCCCCCCCACTTTTTGGATTGGGGGGGCGGCCGCCCCCCTGCCCCCCCCACTTCCGGCGCCTATGTTTCCACCGATCTATCGGTGACAATTTCCTATACAAGGGTTGCAAATTCGTAACAATTTACACTAAACCCGTAGTACTACATGTTTTGTGTAAAGTATTGTTAGTATCATTAGCGATATTATTTCCGATACTATATCCGCAATGGATTATATATTTACTATTATTGATTGAACATACGGGCACCCTGCCCTGAAATTGATACGTAGATATGAGCGTTGTAGCGAGAAGGTGGCTAGGGGGGTTCTGCCGTGGGTTTGGCATCAACCGTTGTGGGCCGGTTGTTCGGGGTAGTGTCGTGGCGACGTATCGTACGCTGTTTCGTTAGGCGGGCCGATCCAGTGTTTCGTTGATTGGTTGTTTGCCCGTGTGCACCGGCCAATCAGCGGGTTCCGTTGTTGACCTATCAGGAACGCAATCGCTCATGCGAGATTGTGATGTTGGGAGCCACGGTAGAGCATAAAAAGCCGAGTGTCTACATTCGATATTATCATTTGACAAAGTATTGCAGTAGCATACGAAACGTCGTGATCGTTTAGATTCCTAGTTTTACATTGCGAGACAAGCGAATATCATTAGCGATATTATTTCCGATATTGTTAGTTTGTTACGAATTTTGGGGTATACATTTGACAATAATAACTTGGTGTATACCATGGGCGTCGACACTTACGTAATACATATTCATCAGGGGGGATGAATGAATAGATCATCCCCCCTGATGAAT
>JBAMJV010013433.1:0-46209 GCA_037951105.1 Echinarachnius parma
TAACACCGAGCGCATTCCAGTCGACTGATTGGAACGTATGTGGCCTTCAGGGCAGGGGTTCTCGGTAGAGAGAGAGATTATTTACATAGCGATTAGTCCTGGCGGGTTTCGACACTGAATTGATAACATGTGGACAGTGAGTACCGATTTAACCACGAAGCAGATCGCTACACTATTAACTTGATACATGAGATAGCATGGCAAATCCGAGGATATATTTTTGGTAGATGGTGAAGAGATTTTTTGCAAATGGTAGGGAAAATAACAAAAATAATGGTTGACAGGATAAAGAAATGCTAAGAGTTTTTTCTCAAGAAATGATGCAATTGATATCTTTATAATATTCAAGCACTTGAAAAAAAGAAACAGATGGGGTCTCGAATTCACTTTGTATTCTAACGAATCTGTTATAGTTATTATAATTATCATTTTATTTTGGTTATATAACTGATGTTTTTACAATACAATATTGTTGTGATCATCTAGATCTAAAACCGCGTGCGTGGTGTACCTAAATTATTATTCACGGGGTAACTTTGTATTCCTTTTGATTTATAATCAAAACCCAAAAAAGGCTGACAGAATTGGTTAATTTACAACGGGGGTGGTGGTGATGGGCAGGGACGGCGGGGATGTTGGGGGGGGGGGGGGGAGTGCGGGGGGATTTTACTGTTTCCACCAAAATAGGGGAGGGGGATCCTTACCCAAAATACGCGTGTGTGTGTGTGTGTGTGTGTGGGGTGAGGGGTGGGGGGTAGGAGATAACTTAACGCAGTTTTTATTGTGAGAGCGGGGAGTCATGATGGGGAGGGCTTACTCTAAAAAATTCATCGTTGACCGGGACCACTTGATGGGCGGGGGGGGGGGGTGGCAGGGGGCAGGGGGTGGCAGGGAGGGGAGGGGTAACTGTTTTCCGGGGCTTTTTATTTGGCAGGAAACGGGGGTATCCATCACCAACAATAGAGGGTGCTTATCGCCCAAAATTTGGTGCAGGGGATCACCGTTTCGAGGGTGTATTGTGTAATGGGGAATGTGGGAGGGGCGAGGGGGGGGGGGGGGGGGGGGTGTTCGATCGCACAAAATAGCATCAAAATGGTTTAAACTATACTTTGATAGCCGTTTTCCACAGGTGTGTTTGGGGGGGAGGGGGGTCCATCGCCCCTAAACTGTTTTGCGATACGATTTTCGGGGCAGAGACCAAGACAATTGGTTAATTTGTGTACATCGGGAGGTGGTATTGATGGACGGGGTGGGGAGGGGATGGGATGTAGCCGTTTTCCACAGGTTTGTGTGGGGGCAGGGGGGTCTATCGCCCAAAATAGGGGAGAGCTTTAATTCCCCCTCCCCCCCCCCCCAAAAAAAAAAAAAATAATAATAATAATAATACAAATAAATAAATAAATAAATACAAAATAAATAAATAAATACAAAATAGGGGAAGATAACCGTTCGCAGGTTTTTTTTTATTATGTAACAGCTCAAAATATACCAGTTTTAAAAAATACACAATGATCTCTTCATTGTACCAATACTTTATTTGGAGATTGTCGTGCAGTTTGCGATACAAGCGCAATATTTGGCGCAGAGACCGATAATGACTCACGATGTGTTCATTTTGTGATACAAGCGACGAAATAACCAAAAATATAGCTTTAAAGGACAAGTAACACCTCGACAAAACAAAATGGCTGCCGCAGCAAAGAGCGCCCGTTTAACGGGCGCCAACAGCTAGTCTATTATATTAATACGGTAAGCTTCAACCCCCCAAATGCCTCCCACTCGAGATATCCTCACTCCGAGAATTCGGCGACTCCCCGACCGTCGGGATCGAAGGATATACGTTTTGCGGAGGACAATAAGGTATTCCCGAGTCGCTCCCGCCCCGTGGTCGTCCTCCAGATCGAAGAAAAGGGAAAGTCAGCAATGCGGTTGCTAAAGTTAAGGCGCCGAGCAATGACTACCGATTTACCGCCGCAACTTTGTTTGACGAATATAAAACGGAGTTTAAAAAGCAAGATATATATTACGAAACAATTCAAAGTTTACGAATTGCAAAACTGTCCAGTTTTGGATAAATATAAATTATTATTATCACGCAAATGGTCCATATGATCCGTAAGTTTGAAATTGACAACGCACTGTAACGACAACGAGTGTAATAGTAGCTTAGTTCAATAGTTTCGTCATCGTTGTTTTGCGTGTGTTATTCGCGAGCCCACATGCTTTGTACACAGCTGAGCGAGCGAGCTAATACTTTTATACACGGTGCAATCGTGCATTGAAGTGAATATAGAACGGGGGAACAATGGTTGAGGGGATTTTCTTTCGTATTTATACATTGACCAGGGCATCGGCTGATCTTGCTAAAATCGCTCCATGGTATAATGTGCAATATCGCCACCCTGTGGCAAGATGTGTTACAACACGCACAAGGTCAAGGAAAGAAGGATATACCATCTCGCATACCATCTCGCAATCCGCTCAGGATTGATAATACAAAATGATTACAAAGAGTGTCATTTTATTAAATGCATGAAGAGACAGCTGTAAGCGTTCCCTCCATCGCAATATATCCCCCGGTTTCACATTATGATAAACGTATAACAAGGGATGATACTGAAATTGGAAATCAAACATTTAGGACAAAATCCTGCAGATTTGGAAAAGGGGAAAAGGCGATCACCCCCCCCCCCCCCCCCCTACCTGCCAACTAACTTCGCAACAAAAAATAAAACAACGAAAACGCATCAAGCGCATGTGTTTGTATTTGATAAGTTTGTCATGCATACAATTTCATCGTATTTTCATTATTATAATTATTTGTAACATTTAAACAGAGTGTACCGGGGATATCCGATGAGTCGGGTTTATCATGTTCACTGAAAGGATGTATCGCAATGACATGTGCAAAAGAGCGGGGTGGGGGAGGGGTAGCGCGCCTGTGTCTCTTTCGTTTTTAAACCATGTGGATAGGGACGTTTTAAATTAGTTTCAGGGGTCGTTGTGTTCTTAAAATCGTGATGGCTTTTCACTGAAAAAAAAACCCCCCGCGGATTAGAAGACACGAGGTTATGTGCCATGCAGGCAATTGGAGTCGCGGGGAGGAGGGGGGGGGGGGGGGGGGGGGGCAGCGGCGAAGCTACTATATTATCAAGAACACGAATGTAGTGGACCATAATTATGAAATATGGGGGATAACTTTGCTGCAACCATCATGATTTTGTTATACATTGGCCGGATGTATATTGTTGACCAGGGCCCCGACGGGTTGTGGGGCGGGATTTAGTTGCCCGTGTCTATTTTGTCTCACTATTTAAAATGATGGCTATGGGAATAGTATAGTTTTAAAGTGTCGTTATGTCGTTATCGCCTTTCTCTCACACAAACCCGCGGATTTCCGCGGGTACAGCTAGTATACCAATAATGCAACAACATTTTAAACATAACATCCAATTATATAGTGGCATAGCGTGGTCAGACTTATGTTTTTTTGTTATTTAAAAACATGTTCTCGATATGTTTTGTATAGCTTTTTCCAAATTATTACGGGGGGGGGGGGGGGGGGGGTCCACAGGCCCCCGTGCCCCCACGTAGCTACGCCACTACAATTATACAGACATAATTGTCGGAAATGCAAGACCACGCAATTTGCATATTAAGTTGTTCAGGACTGGTGCAAAACCGAAATCAAAAACCTCTTTGCAAAACGATCTCTCTGCAAGGATTTAACGATAACATATACGAAAACACAACAACACATGAAAACATGACAATAATTGTTATGATTACCTTCGCTTAAATAGGGATAAGCTCAAAATCGTACCTATTGTTCTATTGCGAATAACTCCCACCAAAACAGGTTGGTAAATTTGAGTTCATTCCCAAGCAAAATGCAAAAAAAAAAACAGGCAAACAAACAAACAAACAAACAGACACACAAACAAACAAACAGACAACCAAGCAGAGAAATCAATTTTAATTTTGATTTCATGAATACGATCCAAATGTCATTTACAATTACAAAACAAACTATGGTATGATAGATAGATAATGATGGAAAGGAGAAAATGAACAGTATAATCTATAAACATTGATATTTGTTTTACTTTGAATTGTCGTTACCTTTTAAAATTCAGACCCTTCGTAAAAAAATGTTCAACGACGTGTAAAGGGCCGGGCATTCTCTGCTTGTCACTTTTGGAAGAGTGTGCTAGGATTGAAAGATCATGCCCTGTATAAACATACTACAGTAGTAAAGTATAAACACACAAATGCTTTCTGATATCATAATGTATGGGTGAGACGGGTAAAATGAAAAAAAATTATTTAGCTTTGAAAAAGTTGAATAAAGTGATCTGCAAAAGCCTAAACATATCTTTAAAATAGCAACCGGTCAACAAACTTTTACTTGTTGTGGAATCATCATGATCATGGCATTGCCAGAGTGAAATGAAATGACCCCGGTCTAGTATCAGCACTATCGACAAAGTTACTATAATATACATGGAAAATGCTTTCTTATATCACATTATAAACACATGTATACCTGAGACAGGTAAAATTATAGAAATATTTGTTTAAATAGTTTGAGAGATGTGCAAAAGCCTAAACATACCTTTAAATAGGAACCGGTCAACAAACTTTTACTTGTTGTGGAATCATGGCATTGGCAGAGTGAAAGGAAATCACCCCGGTCTCGCATCAGCTCTGTCGACAAAGTTACTATAATATACATGGCAAATGCTTTCTGACATCACATTATAAACACATGTATACTTGAGACAGGTAAAATGAAAATAGTTTGAGAGATTTGCAAAAGCCTAAACATATCTTTAAATAGGAACCGGTCAACAAACTTTTACTTGTTGTGGAATCGTGGCATTGACAGAACCTCAAGGAAATGACCCCGGCCTAGTATCATGACTGTCATGGGATCGGAGTTATCCCACCGATATAATTATCTCTTGATGATATATACCCTATTCATGACTATGTTCACCATTTGAAGCAATTTTGGATTCATAGTATGGCTATTTAATGTATTAAAGGAATAGTTGAGTTTTGGTAGAGAGGGCGCTAGACTACTTTTGTTTTGGTGAGGTAATGAAAAACTGAGTGTAAAATTTGAAAGAGCATAATATTTAAATAATAAAATCATCTTTGTTTGATCAAAATCGGTTCAGAGACGGCTGAAATATCCATAAATATAACAATTTGTAATAAAGCTGGGGCCCAAGGTTTATTAGAGAATTTTGAACCAACCGTTACAAATTTTAAAAAATGCTTCCTCTTTTCAAAAAGTTACAAAATAGGTATTTAAATAGTTGTTGGTTATTTCTCTATCTAATCACTATTTCAACAAAACATCACATGCACAATATTTTATTCAAAATGGTTGAAACCGATGAGTATTTAGAGAGCGCCCTCTTACGTTTTAACGGCTCTTTTTGAATGATAACATGATCTTTACTACGTCATTTGTAATTTTGTGTTCCTTTCTAGTTATAACTATTAGTTTGTAATGTAATGATGCAGGTTTTGGTTACTAAAATTCAGTTTCACCAAAACTGTACTCTCATTACCAGAACTCAACTATCCCTTTAATGTTGTCTTCACTTGGTATTAAAGGGATCTAGTGACTTCGTTGACATGTGCAAAAAAGTGATGAATGGTTGATGCAATGTATATTGTTGTTATCTCATATGTCCACAGGGTATTGTGTGAAAATTTCAAGTCAAATGGACATTGTATGGCCAAGTAATGAGCGAAAATGCAAAGTGATATTCAGTAACTCACTGCACTCACTTTGTACACGGAAGAAAAACTCGACCGGAGTTTTTCTTATCTGAATACTTCAATCATACATATCTTTGTAACGAAAGGGAAATTTAAAAAACCGAAACCTGTCCCGTGATTTTATTGTTAATACGAATACAACAAGGTATAAGGGAACCGCTAGAATTAAAATTTAATTTTGAGGATTTGGACAATGTTACTAAGCCCCTTTAATGGGGGGGGGGGGGGGGGGGGTGCATGGTTGGTCGCTCTTGTCCCCTTGCTATGTATTCTGATGCTCCTTCACTCCTTACCTCTTCTGTTTGGTTTCGCCATATTTCACGTCATGTTACAGAAATCGCTAGTTTATACTTCTGTGTATTTCATATCATAATTTATTAATACGAACACAAATAAATCATTTATGTTTATATTAATTGTTTTGTTTTATCTATATGTTCAAAAATATAACATTTGTAAGAAATGGAAGTAAATTCAAATCAAATCAAAACAGATCATGCTTTGATGTCGTTAGCATACTATACATCTAGTCATTTATATCAATGGAATCATCGAATCGCGAATTCAGCCTTTTTAGTTTGTTGACCTATTGTGCACCAGCAACAGTTCAAGTCATATGCATACAATCAATTGTTGTTTATTACAAAGAGAACATTTGATGAATACAAGCTGCGCTGCACACCGCAAACTCACCTGAAAATGAAATACGCAGAATACTGGTAACGGTGGTATATAATGCGTACGCGATTTCTCCGTTGACATGTAACTGGTACTGGTATACAGCCAAAAAGTAAACATATATATGATTGGCGCATATATATACTCCACGTACAACAATTGTATTGGTGTACACGGTTATAGGTTGTCTCCCGAGCGGGTCGGATGTTGGCGTGCATGTCTCCCTGGTGATATGTGATGAGCATCTCAATTATTAGATGAATTTGTGAATCGTGAGCAGAGAGGAGAAATAAATAACTATATTATATATAATTCCGACGGACAGACACCAACCGTTACCAACCATGGAGGTAAATATATACATATTTTCATAATTATATCTATCTTATTGTTCCTGATAATATTTTAATATTTGAAAATGATTCCATAGATATAGCAATCGATGTGTTCATTACATTTTCGCACCAAACAATATTGATATGCCTATTACTGTTATCATGTGTAGTAACTATACTTGTATGTCAATACATGTTTGGAGGCGCTTCCACATAAATATATCAGTACATTCTTTCCCATTTCCATGTATAAACCCGAATGTGACGTGCATCGATCAGCACTGCTGAAAACAAATTATGGATAATATTATCGCCATTTATGGAGCCACTTATATTCATAAATGACATTGATGATATGATATAGGATTATAGTTATATTACATAGGAATGTTAAGGTATATTGAGAGCATTTATGTATAATCGTGAAACGGTGAAAGGCTAACTACGATTGCTAAATGTTTACGTTTTTTTATTTTTATTTTTTTACTTAGTACAATATAAATGTAAATTAATGTGTCCTCACAGTATAACATAATTGTAAGCAGTCTGTATAGATTCTATATTATTTCACTCATTGAAGACTTGTTAAAGTGTCAAAGTTTAAGAATATATAACGTTATAGTTGTCTCCTTAGGGGAGACGTCAAATTGATCACTATCGTCCTACCGCGGGATCCCGCTTGGGACGATTATAGCGCGTATTCGTATTCGAATCTGTGGGTTTGATCGTTCCTAGCGGTACGCCGCGGCTTCCCGATCAGCTGTCAACAGCTGTGGAGAGGAATCGTCCCGACGCAGCGGACCTCTAAGCGGCGGGCCGCGGGATCCCGATTCTTGCGCGCGAATTACCAGATCATTATTGCCGCATGCATTGCGCATGTATACATATTATGTACGAGTACCGTACACGTACCTACGTTGGTACGTGTACGATACTCGTACCGTATACATGCAAGCACGACTGCATGATATCCGCTAGCCTGTGTAATGTACGTACATGTTACGTATATATTGGTGTGATGGAAGATTCGAGTAGCTAGGTCTAGTATTAGACCGCGGGCCGAACCGTGAAAATCGCCTTATTTCTTGACTTTCGTGCTTCAAATCTCGTATCTACCTGAATTTTGGCATGTGGGTAGTGAAAAATTCACTGAACACAAATTCATAACTCGTCAAGCTCAAAAAGTGCGCATTTTTTCAAAAAGTAGAAAAAACTTGGAATTTTGTGTTGTAACACTCTCTGAAAAATAATCCAATCCCAGTGCATCTCTCATTAGAACGTAACAGTGTCCCATAAGCTAGGGCCAATCAGATCGCTTGTTTTATCGTTGTGCGAAAAGTTTGTTTTGATGCGATGTAATGACACGTACTTTATCTGGATTTTGTTGTTTACATGGAAACTAAACTCACAGTAAATTAATTCATTTATAGGAATTAATTCCGAAATAGATAAGGAATGAGTACCACCTTGAAAATTTACCAAAAACACATTAGAAGTTGATAAATAATTTAACGAAAAGAGACCGATACGGCACTAGCACTTCGGCTAACGAAGATCATCAGGCTAGTGTCGCCTGAGCTGCGGGGCACGGGTCGGCTACAAAAGGTGGCATGGAGGCATAATGCAATCGCCCTCAGCATGAATCTAGTTTAATTTTACGCCGGGAAAAGGCTATTCTCCTAGTTACTGTCTGTCTTGGAATGGATTGTAATATATTTGTCTTTATCTAAAGGGAAAGTCCACCCTAAATCTAAGTTAGTTAAGATAATGGCATAACTAAAGAGAGGAACGTGACAGTGAAAAATTTCTTCTTGTAAATATATTGCCTATTTTTAAAATAATTTATTAATTTTCCGTGATGAAACATTTTCTGCTTCTATTAAAACCAACTTATTTTCAGGGTGGACTTTTCCTTTGAGGAAATAAATAAAGGAGAGAAATAGAGGGTAGATGGAGAGATTGTGAAATTTGGTAGACTGGTATTTATTTATTTTATTTTGCTTTTTTTTTTTTGCATCAGGACTAATGGTATTCGATTCATCACACAGCACACTCCCCAACTCAAATCATCCTTCAGCATCCCATTGGCAATATATATAATAATAATTTAAATAATAATACAATAAATAAAAAAAATAAAAAAACCCATGTAGACACCGACAACTTATCTCTCTTATCATATCTATCTTTCTCTCTTACACACACACACACACACCCACACCAAAACATACATGTACACAAAGATACAAACAATCCAGTCCAGACAATGCACTTATTTATCACACCAAATTAATTAATATTAGAGCACGATAAGAACAGTTGTAAAAAAAATGAGATAAGTCAAATTTTCCATATTTAGTAAAATCTTTATGATCTTATTTTATCTATCTCAATGAAATGAAAATCACTGGAAATTCTGGTAATTGGGCAAAATACAAAACAGTAGAAGTAATGCATAGATTAAGTAGACGCATAAAGAACAAACATTCTTATAAATGAGGTAACATTTTCTGGCTATTGAAAAGAATCTCGGTTATAGCGAGATTCCGGTTATAACGAGGTAAAATCGATAGTCCCGACTACCTTGTTATAAAGAGGTTTCCCCAGTTAGCAATACAAAATTATCATAATTCATACAACAAATATTCAAATATTTAATATCATGTTGTACTGTTTCATTGATTCATACAAAGCATGTAAACCAGACATACAATCAACTTCCCTATTACTTGCCTCTGATGATTTGTTTTCTTTGTTTTTAAACATAACATAGACAAACATAAGCTTATGTATGAATAGAATCATGATCATTAAAATGTGTAACTTATTCATCTTACATAATTGATATACTTGTCATAATGGAACAAAATACTAAATGCACAAGAGTACATTCCCAGTCCAAATATATACATACACTGGTACTATATATGCTATTCATAAGCAGTGAATACAAGTCAAGGAACCTCAATCTTCCAACATCTATTTTCTTCCCATTATTTTGGGTAAAATATTACAGGTATGATAGAAAACAACTTACAAGTGTCATGTTATAACAACAACAAAATAAATAGATAGATAAATAAACTTTAACAAATCAAATTACTTGGTCATGGAAATTAAAATTAGTCAAAATGTATCAGAATCAGATTTGTCAAAACAAAATATTGGTTCATGTTAATACGGTAAGCATAAATGATGTTAAACTTTATGACACTTCTTTTACCTACATGTAGCACTCTGGCTAGAATGGTACCCATTTACACATGGGTGTAACATGGTAACCATAGATTAATATCTGCCTAAAGGACTATAGGTGAACCATCCATCTTAAAATGTTTGTTTACCAGTAGACTTTTTAAGGATATACTTAGCTCCATTGCAGATAATGCAATGCACTGGCAATATATTCAGTTTATAAGTCATGGCTGGTAGAGGGTTGATGTCCATGTGAAAAACTTGACCAAAGCAGTCTCTTTGGTACAGGGGAATCCTCACTTGCCGACACTTACTTGATACTTGATGAGGTAATCCCTTGATGCAGCTGCAAAGCTATACTTGGATGATGTGCTGGTGTGTCATCAGGAGGTGCCATAATACAATTTTCACTTTGCACATGTGTACAATAAAGATGCAAGAGTGAATGTGCAAGCAAAAAATCAAGTATAGTGACATTTAAACAATGTGGGAGGCTGGGAGCCCACGGGAGACTGCACTTCTCTAATGGTGGGTAATGCAGCCATTTGAAAGGTAGTCAGTCCTGTTATTTTGATGACCGGCCCAGAGAGATGGTTCCAGACTCGTATAGTCCGTGGATACAAAAATGACACCTTGTCAATAGTAGATAATGGAACGGTGAACTTCAGGTTGTGATCGTGTCTTGAATAACAGTTGGCTTGGCGGACTTCTGGTGGGAAAGGCATGTGGCCTGGCCTAGCTGATGATGGATCTTGTAAAAGAGTGTGCACTGTGCAAGGAGTCACCGGACGTGTAGTCGGTCCCACCCACATCTACAATATTTTGTAAATGGTCCTGATAGGACGGTCCCACCCAAGGGCTGTCACGAGCGAGGAAGATGTGGTGGATCTTGAATTGCTGATCAAGTCTTGCTGGCTCTTCTTGGGGCTATTCGGTAAATAGCTGTGTCTTCTCAGCATCTGTGGGTTTTAACAAGGAGAAGGGAGAAAAGAAAATTAAAACCAATTTCATCAAAGTCATTCTAAATATGAAAATCTATTACTAGTCATTAGGTGATTTCAGGTAGATAGTTGAAGTCGGTGTTGGTGTTGAGAACGTGGATCAAGCTACTGAACCGAGCTCCAACACCGATGGTAATAATAGAAAGATGATACTGTTCACCTTAATCATGTCATGGATAGCTCAACACCGATTGGACGTCATGCCTTTATGTGATCCTCTCACAATTTGTACGCGAAAAGGTTAGTAAACAAAAGTGAAATCAGTGAGAAAAGGCATTTAAATTTCAACAGGTAGGACATAAAATTTTAAATCATACTGTCAAACCAAAATAGAATATATATCAATCATATCCAAGGATTTTCAGTAATTTGTGATGTTGTCATTTGGTTCGTGATCTTGAGATTACCAACACTAACATCGAGCTCGAAATCACAAATTTCACTAGGGATTAGAATTAGGAAGTTCTCCTTTTTCATGTTTTTGTTCGAGTGCAATTTTATTTCGGGAAAATGGGAATACTTTTCAAGTTTCATTTGATGAAGTCGTAGAGCTAGATATGTTCATATTATAACGGGAACTTACCAGCCAGTTCCGGATGTCTTAGAGTTACAGTCATCTTCTTCTTCTTCGGGTTAATCTGCCTTCTTCAATCTGGACTCTGGAGATTCGTGTTCAGTATAGCCATGAATGACTTGTCCCACACATTCACTTCCGTGTAATGTACATCGCTGCAACCTCACTTTCCAACCTCTTTTCCAAAGTTATCAATTTAGCTGCACACTCCTTGCACTTTTCATAGTTTTTATCACTAGATGGTATACACTTGTTTAGAGTGTCGATGACATGTATGGGACAGAAGTCGGATTTACTTGCCTCGAAACTTTCCGTCGCACTCGACTCGAACGCAATAGTAGCAGCCAGTGATTGTTGTTTGGGTTTGTTTACATATTAGCGCATGATGAAACAAAGAGCGTGATTGGTCAGTCCACAAATCACGTTATGAGCAACGTACTGTGATTGGTCATTCTTACCGTCGAAACTGACAAATATTGGCAATTTTTTTTTGGTTTTTTCCATATTTTCAGAAAATGTGCAGGTTTTATTCTTGACGAGTTTCAGGTATGATTTCAATACTATTTTTACACAAGTCGACAAAAAACTAGCTAGATACAAGATTTGAAGCACGAGATGAAACGATAATGGACCTCGGCCCGCGGTCTATATAGAGCCACCAAATCATACTCAGAAATCAGAATGCCCTGCATATGCTATACGCTAATCTCTGCTGGAGTGCGGCCCGGAGTGCGGGGCCAGACATTATCAGATCAATCTATCTCGATCTCATCATCACATTCATGACGAAATCTTGAACGTGACAGTCATCCGCAATCCGACAATACTTCCCTTGCCCTTGGTTTGCTCCGAGCCGACATATTATCTTGGCTAGAGTAGACGTTAGTCTTTTACACAAACGAGTCAATATACAAACAAATCTGGGTAGCGTTAAATACATACCTTATTTCAAAAAAGGCTGAAAATTGACCAGAGCTAGAGTTAGTTGCGTCAGCTGTTGATGTTATGTTACCTGAGGGCCAGGGGGATCACGCTAACAATAACAGCATCGACAGGCCAGGCCCAGGGCGCGGCATAGTAGCTAGGCCGCGGTAGGCCATGCATGAGCTAGACAAAGTGTGTACGTCCAATTACTATCATACGCACGTGAAACCACCGACGTACGTACGTACGGTGGCGGGGCCCTGGGCGCGGCATCCCGCGGCGGAACGATATCGTTCCCCCGCGGTAAGACCATGCATGTACATTCCCGTCCTCCTGCAGGGGACCGGGGGAAACAAATTGGTTTCAAGCGTTCTGCGGTATACTGCGGCCCGCCGATCGGCCAGACTCGGGCCCAAGCGGGATCCTGCAGCGGGGCGGCAGTGATGAATTTGACGCCTTCCCTTATCGGAACGAAAATTACATGAATGCATATGGTATGCCGTATTTGAAGTAAATGTGTATCACTATCATTATCAAATTTTGCACTTCTATTCGGGATTGTGACAATAATAATTTTGAGCAGTATATTCTGTGTAATTCACCCATTGTTGTAGGAAGAACTGTAATCATGATGTGACTTGACATACGTCCATGGAATGTGTGATGGATGGCTTCTCCTTCACAATCGCTTGATATATTATCATGTACTCGCCATTAAATACTGAAAGACAACAATCCCAACCCCTTAACCTTAACCCCAAATCTTCGCAACCCCAACCCTGACCCCCATACCACAACCCTAATCATAAATTATGATTTATGATACCCATACAATAATGTGTACATATCTTTATGTGGTAGGTTAAAGCTGAAGATTTCACACGTATTTTAGTGGATGGTCTTTCCTTGTTGTTTACGATAAAATGAGCTCTGTAAAAGTATTTCTCTGAATAATAATTTGGATAAAACCCAACTGCAGATTAGGGGCAATTTGATTTGGTGTAACCGTAACCTGTGGGTGGGTGTACGGCAGACTTTCCATAGATCACATCATGAAATCTCCACTGGTTAGTGTAACATATTGTAATATTGTATTTTCTGTGAACTATTACAGGCGAAGATGGCATCATTGGTTGCTGCTGTATTTGTCGTTGTCGCATTGTCAAGCCTGACACAAGGTAAGTCGTCACTATATAACCGATTGTGTGTTCTTATTTCCCCCCTCTTTAAAGATCATAATGATACTTAATGGTAAACTTGGCATGAATGAGGGTGTGGACGTGTGTAAAACATGAATGAGTGCACTATAACGTAGCACCTGCTGGAATGCTTCCCAGGGAGTGGGGAGAGTGCACAATAAAGTGCGGATGTGTATCCAATGGCCGAGGGAAAAATAATACTAAAATACGGGCCCCTCTGGGATAACAGAGCAAAAAAGGCTGGATAAATAAAAAAATAAAATAAAATACATGGGGATAGCAGCCTTAAATATTTCGAATTATATACCGGCTAATATATTATGGTTACTTACAAATTTAAAACGAAATTACATGTAAACACTTTCAAACACTGTCAATGGATACACACACAAGACTAGGCAGCAGTATCTACACGGGATGCGCACATGTCCACTCCCATGGGAACATTCCTCCCAGGCTACCTGTTTCAAAGTACGTATATTCCTTACGTACGCACTTTGTTAATAATACCCATTTCATGGTGCGTTCTACTTTATTATGGATAGGGAGAAGCAAATCAGCGCAAAATGTCTTGATTTTTCTCATTTATTTTAGATATTTAAGTTAATACCATGCATTCTATTGGTATAAACAAAATACATGTATACTGTACACTTTGTCCCTTTTGGCACATAAAGCGCACTATCGTATGAGACGATCGGCGCTCCACAAACATGAAAAAACACATAATAATTATGGAAAAAATGATAATGACACATCTATATTGAACCAATCGTTCTGTCAAGGTCCTTACATGCTTGACATCTTGTCCGTTTATCTCTGGATTTGGGTCATGGAGTTGTTGTCCTTACTCTCGTAGATAGGCAAGATGACAACTGACTCACGTCCACATGACTGTTCACACTTGACCCTTAAAGTCGGGGGCAGGCTAGTTATAAAAATTGTCTTTGTCACAGATATCAAGGTCAGTCAAAACGGGGGGGGGGGGTAAAGACGGGGGCATGATTGTTCATATATGAGGGGACAGCATGAGTAAAACGTGAGAATTATTTTATATAATTGTATTTTGTCATCAGATAAGATGGGGGATATATATGTGGTAAGAACTTCAGCAGCTAAGGAGTGGTAGGGGTGGGTTGCCTCCTTTATCCCATCTGCTAAGCTACATCTGTTTCTGTATCTGTTTGACATCGAGTCATGGTAACCATTTCCATAGTAATACTTTAGTACTGCGCTTGCAGTCAGAGTGGGCGTCCACACTAAATGTTAATCATCAGGGTAAGATTATGATACGCGAGGCAATCTAGAACGTAGGGTCATTTTGCCCTGGCGGAAATTCTGCTAGGAGCGAAAGCTATGCCTCCTCATGATATTACACTGATGATCCATTTAGTAGCAAGCAGTTTTCATCAGCAGCTTTCTTCATTCCAGAATATAGACGTTAGTGTAAATGCAGCCATTATTGCTCCTAGTTCATGGTGTCTATTGTCTTTTAAATTAGCCGTATGATAACGGTGTAATCTGGCTAATCGCCAGATAGCGGCGACGTCTGTCAAACGAAACGTCAAAAGAACAATGCGCGCCCTTTGGCCGAGTTGAATTGGAGGACGCACACACTTTGGTGTGTACTTAGAGGAGTTAGGTTAATTAAAAATAATTAACATGGAATCGTGCTGGTGCAAAATAGTTTATTCCACTCTTGCAATGTCAAAGTGAAGACATTGAAGAAATTCTTTGGGAATGTGTTAGTCAAATATTTTAAGTTGAACTAAAATTCTACTGACGTTATACTTAATATAATATGGAAATCAATTAGTTGCTATGTATTCGTCAATTAGTTTTTAAATACAGCATGACATTTTTTAAAATCACAAATATTTTCTGTTGTCAATGAGATTCAATGTTCTTGAACAATATAACAATTATAGAAAGTCTCAAATGTTTTTTTATTAAACGGTTTTGTTCAAAGGCTACATACACATTGCCCACCCCAAATATTAAATTATTATTTAATTTTAACTTAGAATTTTATTTCAACTTATTTTTTGCATAAAGCATCACTTGTTTTGTTCCACACAAGCATATTTTATTGTTCACAACGCCACTGTTGTTGATGCTGGTGTCGGTTCACCGTAAATATACATGTACATACACAGTTTGTTAACTTGTTCAATAATATTTATCACACTGAACCGGTCCACATCTATGATACTTATACACAAGTTGTTCACGTATCATTGTAAAGAGATAACCTGTGAGCTCGCTGATATACATGTACGTGATAAATTCAAGATAATAATTATATTGAAATATAATACATACATCGAGTGGTGTTAATGATTCCTATTCATAGTTCGTTTACACCGACTGACTGGTGTATATACTGTATGTATGATCCCTTTTGTTTCTTTCTTCTTCTTCTTCTTCTTCTCCTTCTCCTTCTCCTTCTCCTCCTTCTCCTTCTTCTTCTTCTTCTTCTTCTTCTTCTTCTTCTTCTTCTTCTTCTTCTTCTTCTTCTTCTTCTTCTTCTTCTTCTTCTTCTTCTTCTTCTTCTTCTTCTTCTTCTTCTTCTTCTTCTTCTTCTTCTTCTTCTTCTTCTTCTTCTTCTTCTTCTTCTTCTATTTCTTCTTCTTCTCATCTTATCCTCTTCCTCCCCTCTTCTACCCCTTCCTTCTATCATTCTCATGCGATCACATATTCATTACATTTTAAATGGAAAGTACAGATTTGGTCAAAGAAAATCTAAGTAACTAAAAATGTTAAGTTATCATTAAAAACCAACAGTTATAATTGAAACAAAGTTGATTCTGTATTCAAAAATTGTGTGCTCTTTCAAAATGTACGCCTAGTTTTAAATTACCTCACACAAAAATTATTTCTCGAAGCGCCCTCTGAACTAAAACAGAACTATGACTTTAAACAGATCTATCTTGAACGAAATTTCAGTTATGAGGCCATTTTTCATTCAAATAGCAGCCCTTAACGCAAGAGGGCACCCTATACACGTAATCGTATGTTGATCATAATAAAATATTTCTTTGCTTGACTTATGTTTCAGTGGACGCGACCGGCTATAGCCAGGGCAACATCATCTCGTGGGTCGACCCTCAAGTCAGTTCCTTGCTGGGTGTGATGTGGAGGTACAAGAACTACGGATGCGCCTGTGGAACCAACATGAACGGGAAACCCCTCGACAAAATTGACTGGTAAGCCATAATCATTTCTTTGTATTACTCGATTATAAAAACTCATCGAAAGGGGGATTAGTAACTCATACTCATCGATAATTTATTACTCAATTGTGGAGATCCATTGACAAAGATGGTTATGTTTCACGATGATTTACTACCAAATTGTGAAAAACCCATCAAATAATTAAAAGTGGATTGGTGGATAGTTTATGCCAATAATAAAGATGCAAAATATACATCCCACACCGCATGGTCAACTTTTAATGCAAAAATGTGTTTAAGTTCAATGTAATAACGTAACAATTGGAGGCCTGTCCGGGAAGCGCAATTTGTATTTACATGAGGCCATGTTACTCAACTATACCCATAGCGTTGTGCAGTTCAACTTCAATAAACTGCATGCATTTGCATTTGTTTGTTTGTGTGTATTTGTGTACGTGCGTGTGTATGTACGTATGTTTGGTTCAATCATGACAAAATTCAAGTTTTACCAGAACTGTTCTTTTTTACAATATTGTTTAAATTTGATGTTTAAGTTGTTGTCAAACTCACAACGAGTGCTACCAGCAGTTGATCAGGGAGAGCACGTGTTCAATGTTCACACTATCTCTTTGACGCGAGTTACTGCTTCAAAAAGACCAAGGACTACGCAGGCTCGATCACTCATAACACTTTTCAAGTTTTACAAGAACATTCTTTCCTTTTTAAAAATTGAATTAATGGATTTAATGTCCTTTTCCAGTTGTTGTCAAACCCACAACGAGTGCTATACCAGAAACTGATGAGGGAAGCCTCGTGTTCACACGATCCCTTTGACATGTTTTGACGCGAGTTTACACCATCAAGAACACCAAGAACCACGCAGTCTCACTCACACCAATCTTCAACAAGAACTTTTCTTCCCTTTAAACAATACAATTACTTGATTTCCTTTTCCAGTTGTTGTCAAACCCACAACGAGTGTTACGAGAAGCTGATCAGCGAAGGTACCTGCTCACACAATCCCTATGACGCCAGTTATTCCTTCAAGAAGACCAAGGACCAAAGCGGCAAGCGCATCATTCAGTGCGGTAAGTAACCTTCTTTCTTAAAGGGATCTAGTAATTTTGTTGACATGTGCAAACAAGTGACGAATGGATGATAAACTGTTCTTGTGATCTGATATGTCCAGTATAAAGTAATGTGTGAACATTTCACGTTAAATGGATATTTGTTCTTCTTCGAGTAATGAGCGAAAATGGAAAGTGATATTCGCATACTTGCACTGACTTTGTACACAGTTATAACTTTCCAGTGGATAATTTTAAAATCTGAACATTTCGTAAAAATCATGTTAACGAAAGGGAATTGAACAAAAAAACAGAGCCTGTTGCATTCTTCCATTGGAAATATATATTAATACAACAAGGTATGAGAGAACCACTTGAGTTCTGAGTAAGTTTTGTGGATTTGGGTAATGTATAATACTACATCCCTTTAAAAGTACAATCAAAATTAACAAATATTATTAATGAGAAAAACAGAAATCAAACATTTGCATAATATGATGTTGAAATTCAATTTACCAAGTAAAAGAACAATGTGACATGATGTGAGTTTTGATAATTATCTTTGATCGCAATGTAGACTTATAAGTGCCATGAGAAAGCGCCCTCTAGCTGCCAGTGTTAGCAAGAGGTGTGAATTAATGTTGTTGCTAACTTTCTACCCTTATACATTAATGCAAAAATTATACATATAAGTCGTTTACATTTCCAACATTGTTGATCAACTGCATCCTCTAGGCATTGATATAGGGTTAAAGCACTAGCGTAGCTACTGGGGGGGGGGGGGGGGGGGGGGGGTGGCATGGAGGCAAACTAAAAGGACGTGCCCCCAATCAGTCAAACTACGCTACGTCACGGGTTTAAGGTGTTGTATGCAAAATGTGGAAATTGGCATGCAGCTTTTGCTGGTGGTTGCCGATGCTCGTACGTTAGTCGCGTTCACCAGTTGTTCCTGCCATGTTTTCAGCTCAGACGCGAGGGGGTTGTCAACACTTTAAGGGATTCGATTTGAAGCAAATCGTTATTCTGTTTCCCATTTCTCTTATTTTTCTATCACAGAGTCACATGGCGACCACTGCGCGCATAAGGCGTGCGAGTGTGACGTGGAAGTTGCGGAGTGTTTCGCCGAAAATGGATCTCACTACAACTCGCACCACAAGAGCTACAAACAGTCGGCGTGCGAGCACACCAACACCCACACGGATATCTGCGAATAGGGATATTATGTGATCGCAATGGATTCTTTTTAAAATTAGTGCCATTTAAATATATATACTCATTGTAATTAGAAAGTGATAATAATCATTTTTATTATTACAAGATTAAAACTTTTGAACCAACCTTAATTATTTGCTGGCGAGCTTTTGTCCCCCCCCCCCCCCCCCCCTGGTGACTATATCAAGCCAAGTGACTCCTTGCGGGGAGGTGATCTGGTGGTCTAGTGGTCAGAGCTCTGCTCTTTGCACTAATCGGTCCGGGGTTCGAACCTCTGCTGCATCTCTCGGATGGTCACGATAAAGGGCGGTCCCAGACGTACATAATAAAAAATTGATTGAACGCGTCTGCAAAACAACAACAAATAACTAACCAACCAACTCTTCCGGGGATACAAGTCGCCAGGAGGCCGGGGTCGAAACTCGAAAGCTAGCCAGCAAATAAATAAGATCGGTAGAAGCTTTATTCCTGTACTATTGAATACCTCAACCGATGAAAGGTTTTGTTTTTATCATCCAAATTGTATATAAAAGCAATTATATCCGTATGTAGTCGATAATAATCATCAGAATGGTATATAACCCTATATCCGTTTTAAATTATAATAATTTTGCAAATGTATTTTGTGAGTGCGTTTATAGTCAAGTTTTGCTCTCTTTATACTCGCATTATTGATTCGTGTGCATACGTTATTACAACTGAAATTTTGCTATGCACTGTTGAGACCCCGAAAGCTTTGAAAATGCAACCATCTTGCAAAATCAACTCACATTCAATTTGGGGAAGAATTTGGATCCCACTTCTGTCGGTTTTCCACAATACTAAATGAAATACAGAATTAAGCAAAAATAATAACCAATGCACAAGACAAACTAGATTCATGTATACCTAATTCTTTTCTGAAATGTGGGTTTACCTACAAACTGAAAGATTCCAAGTTTGATGTGTTTTTTTATTAAAGATTTGGTTTTCGAAACGTAGAGTATAATGCTAACCTAATGCAAATTGTAAACATCTATGCAAATTTGTTTTCAACATATTTTTTCTTCAAAGTTTTTAACAAATATTCCTTATATTTTTAATGGAAGTAAACGGGTGATATTCGATGTAGAAAAAAATGTCAACATGTTCTCTAAATGTGTGCTGCTATCATTAGGTTAGCTCGGAAAATCAACCGGAATATGTCATAATTATATGAAACTGAATCCGCATCACACAAAAAATTATCACTAATGTGGGAAGCTTAGATAAGTAAAACTAGAATATGTTGTAACGAAATTAACTTAATTCCTAAGTCATATCATTATTATTTGGCGATAGATGCAGTCGTGAAGGTCGCATTTCTATGATGATGATGATGATGAAAATATAAGCAAATATTAATATGGTTAAGGTTAATGGATAGAAGAGCCTATCAAACTAAATGAAATATTGTTTTTATAGTCAGTTCGGATATCAATTCTATAATACTGACAATAATATTACTACTACCATGACTACTGATATAATAATTATAATAATAAAAATAATAATAATGAGTCTTTCAATCTTCCAATTTCATGTGCCATAATTCAAGTGCCATACTTTATTATAGTTTGATTATAATACTTCAACTCCGTTTGTGTCCTCCAATTGCAGTTTGTGACAATTAAAAATTAAATGGTTTGATTATATTAAACATACAGGTGTATCGTCTTGTTTATTTCCCCCACGTCACACATGTGTCATAGAAAGAGTCACCCTCGGCAGCTTGCAAGGATTAAAGGGAGATCGAGGAGAGAGTAAGATAAATTATTAGGGAGAAATAATAGGAGAGAGGGGGTGTTGGAGTGTGTTTTTTTTTTTGGGGGGGGGGGGGGGGGGAGACTAGTCGAGGAGGGGCAGAGGAATGGGAGGGGAGGAGAGGAGAAAGTTCGAGAGAAGAAAGAAGGAAGGGGGATCCTTGGGGGTAAGGGATGGGAGAGGGGGTACTAATTTTGATCAAAGGGGAAGAAGAAGGGGGAGAGAGGGAGGGGGCAGAGGAGAAGGAAAGCGAAAGCGGAGGGAGGGGAGGGAGGGGGGGGGGGGGGAATGAAAGAGGAGCGAGAGGGAGTGGCAGGAGAGGGATGGAGAGATATGAAAGGGGGGAGATATTAACTACAAAGGAAAACTGGAAAATGTTGAGAGGGAGAGTTTGAAGAATACATAATAAGGGAGAAGGGAAGAGGAAGGGAAGGAGGGGGGAGAGAGAAAGTTACAGGTGAGGAAGAGGGGGCGGGGAAAAGAGGGAGATTGGGGGGAGGGGGGGGGGTGGTATCAGAGATAAAGAGGAGCTAGGGAGAAGAAATTAGGATATGATTTTGGAACAGGTGACACGTCTATAATATATCACACCAGAGCAACCACACGCTTGAATGTGACGTGTGCCATGTGTCAAACTGTGGGATGACGGTCAACAATTGACAAGAATGACATGCCTCGAAACCTGTGCGTCAAGTCTGTTATATTTCCTTCAACCAAGGGTTACGGATAAAAGATTATAACTAGAGGCACATAAGTTTTTTCCTCCGTCGTAGTCAGGGACTATGATATAATTATACCCAAGTGTTCATGCGCAGAATATGAAAAGTTTCGGGGGCCAATGATGAATCGACGTATTTTAAAATAATAATGCAACATGTTGATCTATCTATTAAAAGCTCAATTCAATTTAATTATATTACATTCGATTTATGAATACAAATTAAATGCTTTGATTTCAATATTCTATTTTTTAAGATAAAAGTTAAGCATGTCGAAATTCGCAAGTAGAAAATCTAACACACTTTAGGAATTTACAACTCATTATACCGGTATGCACTAATAGTGTTGCCAAATAGTTGGCCCACGCAAAAACATTGCGTAATGCGTGGGTGGGATGGTAGGAATAAGGAGGAAAACGTAAATTTAAATTTCCTGAAAACAATTACATTCAAGAAAGATGTCACTCGTAATATTCCTAGAAAGAACTAGGCCTCTTTAGAAATAACGGATGTTTGTGTAAATTATGTCACGTGTGTAAACTGATTCAATGTACATGTTTGTGTGCCCGCATTGTGTGTGTCTGTGTGTTAATGTGAGGCAGGATTTGTTGGAATGAATATGATTTAATCATAATGCCAATGTTGAACGGGCCGTAAAATTATAATGATCAAAATGGCGAAACACCCACACAAATTATTATGTTATTTCAAATGTTTAAATATATATTTTACCGAAAATCTAAATATAATAGTTTCAAGGCCATTTTAGGTTTGTAATGAATAATCCCTTGTAGTCAGGGTGATCATATAAACAAAATTATCAAGTCTCGGTACTATAAGCTGTTGCTATTACGAACCTTTTTATCTTTGAACAATTGTAAATCAGCCCCCCAAAAGGTAAAAACAGACCTTGAGATGGGGACAACGTTTACTAATCCGTGTGTTGCGATTATTCTTGTCAGGCAGTCACGTATCTACCGGGGGGGGGGGGGGGGGGGGGCACAATAAAAACACAAGGGTCAAAACTAAAGATATATAGAAGCCTCCAATAATTACGATGCGTAGCCTCAAACAGTATGCCCACGCTACGCTAGTACTGTCGTCAGACAACACTGATGATTAAAGGGCCAGTCAGGGTTCTGCAGACTGTTATTTCGCCTTAAGTATTTATAGTTACCGTGGTAACAGACACTATTGTGAACATAATTATACAGTCGAATCTATTTTAATGACCACCTATCTATAGCAGCCAACCTGCCTATAGTGACCACCAACAGTAATCCCATGCAGAGAAAAATAATGTTATGTAACCTGTCTATAGAGGTCACTCGTCTACAGTGGCCTCTTTTCTTGTAATAGTATAGGTGGTCACTATACACAGGTTTGGCTGTAGTCTGTTAAGGTTCCTATATATCAAACATAGGAATAGGTTTTGGACTATGAATGATATTTCGGCCCAATTTTAACACAAATTAGCCTTCGTTTTAAAATTAAGTGCCGGCAGCACTATATACAAAAAGACCCATACAAGTTCGAGTAATGAAGATAATGATGTAAGGCGGTGTGATTACACAGAAGGTACTATGAACTGAAATATTTTACAAACAATTCCAGAGTTTTCAGGTTTTGGCATGCAAATCCATAATTAACGCTTTCCATTTACCATTTCTCATATATTTGATTGAACCATGGTGACTGTTTATTATGATACTTATCAACCGAGATCATAATTATATTATTTTGAAGAGTGAATTTAAATATAAATGTTCCTCACCAAACTGATAAACGTAACCTTAATCAGCAGATCAGACGTACGTCGGTATAATACAGTCAGTAGAACTCACATGATGGTGATGAAAATCATCAAAAGACTGATTCGTCACCATGTCATGTGAAATTATGTTTGCAGGAACGAACATTTTGAGAGGTATATTAGTGTGTCAAGGGGCCTCTGTAAACCACAGTTTACCTCCCAAAATGTAAAAAGTAGTAAAGAAAAAGAGCAAAAAGTGTCGAACAGAGAGAAAACCATGGGACCAGCGTCGAATGACTCATCGCTTCATGGTTAAAAAAGAATTCGAGTATTAAGGTTTTGTCAAAAGTTCAAGGCGTTAATTTGTTCTTATTATAGACTTCCTGATCGATGAGTGTATCTTTCCTTTTTAGTGTACATGTACGTGGCTTTTCTCACAAAGATCTTATGGTGAACTTAAATTGTAAGCTACTTTGCATTTAAAATCAGGGAAAGCTCTTAGTTGAGATAATTGTGCAATTCGGTTAAAAATCATCAATTTTTTTAGAGATTGCATGTTCTTGATTTCACATTTATTAAAAGTCGCACAAATTTGCATTTGTGCTTTTGAATTTGGTTTATTCCAAGGACATGATATACAAATAGGCTACTAGAATGTTAAAGGGTACCACCACCCCAAAATAATATTCTAATTAAAGAAAGGTAACATCTTTAGTATTCCATTCCATCAACAAGTTCGCAAAAATATGTTTCCAGAAAGAAAAAAAAATATAATTGTAAACGCATCACCATTCTAAAGCATGCGTTCATGCGGTCTGAATTGCGGTGAATTGCAATGTGTGCAGAGCGAACGAATCGCCCGGGAATCTATTGTCTACAAACGTACGCGTGAATAGCATTGGCGCACTCGCAAATGGTTGGCCCGATATGGAACCAGGAAATAGCAGTGGTTCCGTAAGTGGTGGAAATTAATTGCTTTGTGTATGAATTACACAACCCTTTGAAAAATGTTGGGTATCTATTTGATATCACAAAACGGTACTAAAACATATAATAATGTGTTGTTCTTTGCCCGGTGGTCCCCTTTAAGTCTAACTCAGAATTTAAATTCAACTTTAAATCTGTTTGTAACACCCCCTGGCTAGCTAAACCAAACGTGTAGAGTTGTATAAAAAGCCATGTATCAATTTGTGTGATAATCAGATATGTTCATTGCTTCATGGTTGAATGAGCACATATTAAAGACAAATGACCCAATTTCAAAAGTCACAAGAACTTGCCCATGCCTGTACATTGTTGTGAAACAGCACACGTGACTTAATGCATTGATTGTGGTAAGTGAAACAATGCTGTTTGATATTCCATCCATTTTGATTTTTTGTAATGGCACATGTATACGTGGCTAAATGCATTGATTGCAATTGTAAAACAGTGCAATTTGAATTGTTTCAATACTCAATAAACTACAATAATGAGATCACTTTTGCGACTTTTGGATTAATGGTTACCACTTTTATTTGTACATATTATTTTTCTTTCCTACCATAGAAATGTTTTGGAGAGACGAAATCTTGAAACGATTCTTGGTTATGAACATAATTATTAGCAGTTGTTTAGGGGGGTATATAGGTACTTTTTGTGTATGCTTTAGAAAAGCGAAAATGGGATGCCAACAGAGACGGAAACGGGACAAGAACGTACGGTACGTGACAAAGATAGAACACAGTCATAATTTGTAGACAATGCCAAGATAGAAGTGAGATATCGGGGGTATAGAAAAGAGAACAGATGAGGTGCATGAGGGATTGAGAAGAAGATGAAGGAGATAAGAAAATAGATATGCATGAGAGGTCACAAGGGTAGATTCAACCATGGTAGAATGACAACGCACAAATTGTATCCACTATCATTCAGTTTTGCAAGAACATTTATTTCCCTTAATCAATTGAGACATTTGCTTACAAAGTATGTTTCATTGTTTCCAACTGCATGTATTTTCTTGTGCATCATGATTTCATTTATACCAATTCAAAAATACGGGGAACTGACCGGAAGAACATGATTGAATACATGAAAATGAGCAAAGAAAATAGGGCTTCCCCGCGACTCGAACCCGAGACCTCCGTATTAATATGCAGGGGCCGCGGAACCACGGGGGCTGGGGGGGGGGGGGGGGGGGGGGAGGGAGGGCTGCAGCCCCCCCCCCCCCACTTTTTGGGCTTAAAATAAAGAAATACATAAGCATAAAATAATAAAATATATAACAATTCAAATGTGGTCAGCCCCTCACTTTCAAAACCTTTCCGCGGCCCCTGATATGGACCGGTATACATATGAGCGGGAATAAGTCCGACCGAGTAATTAGTCCGGGCGGACAAATTCCGCGTGCAGATTTTGTCCGAGGTTCCGATATAATTATTTCTGGTTGCTAACTGCAATTTTTACAAAATATGGCTGCGAACAAGACCAACTCTAACACCAACTCTAAATATGGTGGCTATATATTTGATTCGGTGGCTATGGTTTGATTTAGTGGCTATGGTTAGATTATAAGCTATGGTTAGATTATAAGTGCTATGGTTAGATTTGGCGGATAAACCTATGGAAATTGAAGTTTAATAGCGACTCTCATATTTCCCCCGAAATTTCACTGCCCGAACTAATGCCGCGGCCGGAAAATATTCGCGACCACATCGGTGCTCTAACCACCATGACCACTGAACTACAAAGCTCTCATTAATGTTATATAATGATTGGTGGTCAAACTTTTTTCAATTCTTTTTTTGTATGTGATTTTAACCTCACTGCAAGTACACCTCCAGCCTATATATACCTTTCACTTAAGACCTACTTTCATGGTGTGAGGGCCCCAGGGGTACGGAAAAGGGTAGACCCGGCCTCGATTCAAAGTAGGATGATTAAAAGCTTATTAGTCAACGCGTGAATCATCATTATTAAAAGATTATACTCGAGTGCATGCAGAGCCTCTGGTAGAGTGGATTTCAGAAACAAACTATAGCGCGGGAGTTAGTGTTTACATACATTAATTATAAGTTCCATGTGAATGTACTTTTCATTTGGCTCTTGAAACGAGCAATTGTCTGCAAAATTATGTTCAGAATACAATTTCAAAGTAGCCGTATTATTTTACGTCGATACATCTCAACAACTACTATAATCTTCGCATTGTACCGATTAAACCATTTATGAATGGTCCGGACAATACTTGGGCTTGGGCCCGGGGCTTGGGTCTATAAAGAATACATGTTGTATCAAAATCAAATAGTCCCCCGTTGCAGAAAGAGATACAATCGATTTTAAGTTACAATTAATCGTAAGTCAGATAACTAGCGCATTTCAACCAATCAGATTTGCGCATTTAGTCACATGATCTGACTTACAATCGGTTGCATCTCTTTCTGCAATGGGGCCCGAACGGTTTAATCTTATTTCGCACATTGGATTGCTAAAATAGTCAATTTCGAGGAAAGTTTTCTGTCAATTCTTTACATCAACAGATGTTTCATGATATACCGTAAGTGTATGTATATATCTATTCTTTCAAATTGCCCGGAATAAAAGTGAATATTTTACAGATTTCGTTTAAGTGGTTTCCTAATACTTTGTTTGGTTCGAATTAAAATTATTAACTATTATTATTAATAGTATTATTATTACAAGAACAAAACAAGTGGGATGGGGGGGGGGGGGGGGGGGGCGGACGACACACTGCACACCCATACCGTGATGTAATATGGTGGGATGCCCGTACACTCAAAAGGGAATAATTTTTACACACGGCTATGTCGCTATTTTTGAACGGTATACAGTCATCATTCTGTCTAATTTACTGATACAACATGGCTCAGATGTCGGCTTATGTTGATGTTGCGACCCTCGTGTACGGAGAAGGAACGCGGGGCCCGACTTTCACTAATTAGTGACGTCATTGAAGAGGGGGAGAATGAGTAAGAGATGAGGGGAGGGTGATAGAGATTGAGAGGGGGAGACATAAGGTTGGGGGGGGGGGGCGGAGGGAGAGGCATAGAAAGAAGAAGGCCATAGTCCTCTCGTTTCGAGCTACCAGTCACGCCAGTAGCTGTCACCGATTTTCTAAGCAGCGAGGTTAGCACGGTACAGTAAGGGGACGGACTCAAGGGAAACTACGTAATCCCTTGCGGCGATTCCGATTGTTCATTGTCCAATCAGAACGCTCGACTCACTTCCGCCCAATCGGAGGTGGAAATCGCGTTGCCCAATCACGTCCTGCTGAAGTTTAGTCATGGGCATAACCAGGGGTACCCTAAACGGGGAAGGGGCTGAGGCAAAACGGAGAGAGGGGCAACGTTTCTCATGTGGGGGTGGTGGTGGGGGTGGGGGCATGAACTAGAATAAGTACTATGTGCTGGGTTCCGTTACAGTTTGACCGACGGGGTGGGGGGAAATGATGCGAAGAATGAAGTCCCGCGATAGGAGGACGGGGCGGGGGGTGCTGGCTACCCCTATTCCCCCACTTAGATAATGCCACTAAGTTTTTATAAGTCAACCAAGAATATCATAACGGTACATCTTCGGTCCCTCGACTTCGATCTCGCATTAGTTGTTGAGGAGTTGCTGCAGCGCAGACATATCCCAACTTTGCTTTTGAAGGTATCGGGGTGAAACTAATTTATTAATTTTTGCAGCGCAGATAAATTTATATCCTATTCACCAAGATGGCGATTGAAAGGAAATGGGCCATCATGGCTGTCTTTGTGTCGGTGATTGTGGGTAAGTATATACAACTTATTTTGTAAGATTATATTTTACAACTTCTTCGCAGATTATCCAAAAGATTTGTCACATTCCTAATAAAGTCCCACTTGGATTTAAACTGCAAAATACTTTGTACTTAAACATGAACTCCAGACTATTTAACTTACCACTCTCATACCCCGAGAGGGGGTCGATAGAGTCAATAAAATCTTACAATACAAAAGGTATGGTCACTAATTTAAGTCCGGATCGGATATAACAAATTAATTCTTTGGACTTGAAAATAAAATAAAATTAATGTATATGTTTTTTTTAATATTATGTTTAACATTTTTAATTCACTTCTGCTATTGTCACTTTGGCTTAGATTTTTTCCCGATCTAAAAAGCTTATGAAACGTGGATTCGATACCCTTCTTTATGGATAGGTTTTCATATAAGGAATCCTTCCTTCCTACCTATCTCAAACAATCTGTCATAATATAACCTTTGTTATTTGTATCATCTTTTGTTGTATTACCTCATTTTGTATCTGTATATTTTAAATGTATATGATGAGTGTTGAATAAAATTTGAAATTGAAATTGAAATTATTGGATTGTGTAGCTCTTCATGTATATAGTGATGAAGAGGCTCGTTCGTGGATTTCTTACTGTTAGCATACTATTTTCCCAAAATATATTTCATACAATTCAATCATTAACGAATCCTGGTATGGTATATTTGTCAGGGGAATGTTCTAATATTAAGCGATCGAAAAGTCAAATTTGAATGTTGCAATTACTTTACTGTATTTAAGATAATTCTATCTTTAATGCAGTAAAGTAATTGCAAGACCCGACAAAATAATGCTAGTAGCTATTCTTTTGTTTTGTTTAATTGAATGATATATGTGAATGCACACTTGATAGCAATAACAGCATCGAAAATAATATCAGCGTAGAAAAGAATGGTCAGCGTAAATATGAAAAACAAAATATACAGTCAAATGTATGTATCTGCTTGGTACATTTATATTGCATCTATAATTTTATAAATTATATAAGGGTTTGAGTCTGAGGTTCAGTAATTTCTTTTAATCTGCCCGTTTTTCTCATATAGTTGGTATTACTTGTACATTGGATAATGTTTTGTTGTTTAGATTTATCCGAATGCATGTGTGCCGTAAACCCAATTTAAATGATATTAAACGAATGAACAGAATATTGACCCCCCAAAAATGACCCGTTAAATAAAATGAAGCAGAAGGGTAAATGTTGTACATGTTTATAAAGTACTCGTTTGGTTTTAATGATGCTTTTGCAAAAAGGAGAGCGCGAGTTAGAAGGAATGCACCAACATAATATTGGTACTTTTAAATAAAAATTACGGTTTTTGCTTAAGAAAATAAGTAAAAACCGATTCAGACGATCAAGTAATACGTCATAAAATAATGGTATCTTTACAGATCCAACGTAATGTTTGATTTTGTAAAATAATGTTTCAGTTGTAATGATTTTGCCATTTAAATTTAGAGAGCACTGCCGGAAAAAATAATGGGGCTGTTGGAGCACGTCATGTCCTCCTAAATTGGCTTTGTAAAAAACATATGGTTTATACCATGACAAAATTGAAAGGCGGGTTCTTACGTAAACTTACTACACGTTTTCGACCATGGTCATGATGGTCTTAAAGGGTACCATCACCCCAAAATAATATAATTGGAAAACGCATGATTCTAAAGCATGCGTTCATGGGTCTGCATGTACGAGACTACTTTGACCAGAGCGAACGAATCGTCCGGGATTATATTGTCTCCAAGCGTACGCGTGAATAGCATTGGCGCACTCGCAAATGTTTGGCCCGTACGGAACCAGGAAATAATAGTGGTTCCGTAAGTGGTGGTAATTCATTGCTTTGTTTATGAATAACCCTTTGCGAAATATTGGGTATCTATTTGATATCACAAAACGGTACCAAAACATATAATTATGTCTTGTTATTTGCCTGGTGGTCCCCTTTAAAGATGACCACCAGGCAAAGAACAACCAATAACTATATGCTTTGGTACCATTGCGTGATATCAAAAGCTGCTGCTCAACACTTTGCAAATAGCTGTGTAATTCATAAACAATAAAATAATTAATTGCCACCACTTACGGAACCATCATAATATCATGGTTCCGTATGCGCCAATTGTGAATTGTATGAGAGTGCGCCAATACTATTCACGCGTACGTTTGGAGACAATAGAATACTAGACGATTCGTTCGCCCTAGACAAAAGGTAGTCTTCGAATGTTGCTGGTTTTTCTGAACTTGTTGGAGGAATGGACTACTGAAGATGTTACATTTCATTTATAAGAATATTATTTTTGGGTGGTGGTACCCTTTAAGGGATCTAAAGGGCTCAAGGAATGCCGAAAATATTTTAGCCCTGTCAGGTTTTTTTAAAAGCGTCCTTCAAAACACATCGATTTGGTTACTTTAAGCTACATTTGTGAATGATTATAACATTCGTTGTAACATACTTGATTCAAAATAGACTGTGCACTGTATGCACCCATCATTTCTTGAGCACTATTCATAATTGTGTTAATCTTGTTCTTTCAGTTCTTTGCGTCGTTATACCTATAGCTGTGCATTCGAGTAAGGGCAACTCAGCAGCACCAGCTCAACGTGAGTATATTAGAAGTATTATCATTATTATCATGATTATGATCATCATTAGGTAGTAGTAGTAGTAGTAGTAGTAGTAGTAGTAGTAGTAGTAGTAGTAGTAGTAGTAGTAGTAGTAGTAGTAGTAGTAGTAGTAGTAGTAGTAGTGGAGGTAGAGGTAGTGGTAGTGGTAGTGGTAGTGGTAGTGGTAGTGGTAGTGGTAGTGGTAGTGGTAGTGGTAGTGGTAGTGGTAGTGGTAGTAGTAGTAGTAGTAGTAGTAGTAGTAGTAGTAGTAGTAGTAGTAGTAGTAGTAGTAGTAGTAGTAGTAGTAGTAGTAGTAGTAGTAGTAACATAACTTACAATTTTTAGAATATTCGAACACACCCATGCACACCATGCCACATAATAACACGATCACGTATACAGTAAGCATACATACATAGGACGCACTTAAACACAAACAGACACACACACACACACACACACACGCATACATACATCCACCTGCATATGAGTCACATTCACCTGCATATGAGTCACATTCAAGGGAAACCCGGCACATTCTCTACCCCTTTCCACAAAACGTGACAACTGTTGAAACAGATAATATACCGAGAGGCCAGTGACGTAGCGTGATAGTCGGACTGTTTGTGAGGTTGGGGGGGGGGGGGGGGGGGGGGGAGGGGGGGGGGGCACACGAATTATTTGGGCATACACTATGTATTTCTTTATACAGTAAAAGTTGGGGTGAGGGTAGAGGGGTGATGGACAATGCCTCCTTGCTCACCGGCTCTACGCCACCGCGAGGGGCCCCCTGTCCTTGTATGACAAAATCTTAATTGAAATTGATTGACGAAAGCGTTGCTGGTTACTCATAAATTTATCTGCGATGTTCTTATTTTAAGTGAGGGGTGATTTTCTTTTCTTGTCTCCTTAGAAGAATTAAACCAACAAAAAGTTGCAATTTACCTTTTCATGACCCCATAGTCACTGTCGCAGCTAATCTCGCTGTGGTGGGCTAAAATGGGGAGGACAAATTTATATTTATACTTACCATTTTGCACCCTAAAATAAGAATGACACGATGTATTTCTATTATCAAATTTTCACCACAAGGAGGCGGGGGTTGGGGGCTGGAAAGCAGAATACATCGCAGAGGCGTTCGGGGGAATGCTGTCTCGACTCCTTCTTTGCTATAATACCACTATCACCCTGATAATTATAATCACGTCTGATAAATAAGTCCATAGATAATGTAATTGATGTTCTAAATCCAAATGAAAAACCCAACTCATTAAGCTGGTGTTGAGGAAGCAAAATGTTTATAGATGAAAAAATATAAATATTTTTCAGAACAAAAATGAAATTGTTTCCGTTGGTGATCAACACGATCATTCCGTTTTCGTCCATGGACACGATGGGGAAGGAGGGGGGGGGGGGGGGGGGGCGACAGTACTAAATAAAACAGCACAACATTTAAAATGTTCCTTTTACATTACGGCAGCACAAAATAACAAATAAAACATAATAATTGACAGATGGAAGGCAAGAAGAATAATGATAACAACAAATTAACGTAAATTATATAATCTCTTGTTGATCCACTGACTATACAGTCTCTGCCGGTGGGGGCGACATGGCTCCTGCCAGCATGCTAATGCAATTTGGAATGATGGTCATGTGCACGACGAGGAACAACCCACTCAGCTACCAGGGCTACGGCTGTCACTGCGGACTCTTCAAGGACAACGCGCCTTCAGTCACCCCAGTCGACGAAACTGACAGGTTAGTTTGCAAGTCCCGACAATCGCTTGCCCGCTTGTCCAATGCTCATATTTCGTGTTTGTTAACCATAAACAGGCAAATAAAAAACCAAGACAGACCTGCTAATATAAGGGCGAATCCATTGCTACAGTGGGCACTGCGGACCCTTCAAGGACAACGCGCCTTCAGTCACCCCAGTCGACGAAACTCACAGGTAAATCCACACAAATCACCTGCCCTCTTGCCCGGGGTTCACTGAGAGTGATTTATTAGCCCGGGGCTAAGTTTAAAACTATATATTGAGGACCATGTGCACTACGAGGAACAATCGACTTAGCTACCAGGGCTACCGCTGGCACTATGGACTTTTCAAGGACAACGCGCCTTCAGTCACCCCAGTCGATGAAACTGACAGGTTAGTTTGTAAACTCTCTGGCCTGATACTCAGATGTTTTTGTTTGCTAGCCATGTCCGGGCTAGTTTAAAACTAAGGCAAACCTGCTAAGGGTGATTCCAGGGCTATGATTGACACTGTGCACTGTTCAAGGACAACGCGCCTTCCGTCACTCCAGTCGAAGAAACTGACAGGTTAGTTTGCAAACTCGCCCTCTTGCCCGGGGCTCATATTTTCAAACACAAAACAGTATAACTTTCCCTCTTGCATGTCTTGCCAAGATCTAACATTTGTTAATTAGCCCGGGGCTGGTTAAGAACGGAGACAATTAAACAGCTCTTGAAGGTACAGGGATGTTATTGTCACTGCTGACTATTCAAGGCCAACGCGCCTTCCCTCACTCCAGTCGACGAAACTGACAGGTTAGTCCACAAAATCGCTAGCTCTCTTGCCCGGTCATTACTCAGATTTTGTTTTTGTTTGTTCGCCATTTCTGGGCTAATAATAAACATGATAAACCAACGCAAATATTATCTGGACATTGACACTGTGCATGTACTCCTCAGGGCAACGCACCTTTCGTCATTTAAGTCGACGAGATTGACAAGTTCATGACTTATGAACTCGCTTCAATTCCCTTGCCAAGTGTTTGTTGGTTAGCCATTTCCGCGCTTGTAATGTCTACAGGATGTCACTGTGGACTCTTTCAAGATAACGCGCCCTCTAACACTCCGGTGGACGTCATGACAGGTTAGTCTGCAAACTCGTTTCCCTCTTGCCAGGGGCTCACATATTTGGTTAGCCGGGGGGCTAGTTAAAAACCAAGACAAACCTGTTTCAATACCAATTGCACCTGTTTTTTTCTTTATATTACATACAACTATTGTCATAGTCCGAAAGCTTACATTATACGTTACTTACATTATGAACAATAGATGCAAATAAGCATGAAAACATAACATTAATGTTGATTATTTTTTGTCGACTTTGCTCCGATTGCAGGTGTTGCCAGACACACCATGCGTGCCTGATGGACCTCCAGGCGCAGGGGACTTGCCAAGCGAACGTCGCCACCACGAACCCGCTAGTCATCCCCTACTCCATGAAGATCAGGGGCTGCGACGGCCTGCCCGGCATCAACAAGGGCCGGCCAGGCGCGGGCCGCGGCAACGGCAGGGGAAACGGCAGGGGCAATGGCGGCGGAAGGCCGGGCAGACCACGTCAACAAAACGGGCAACAGCCGGCCTCCATTGAGTGCAGTAAGTTTAAATTCTCGTGTCATGAAAGTCGGTAAAACCCATTTCAGAAGGTGTCGGTTATTTCTTTCAAATAAATTTCGATTATTTAACGTTCGGACCACCTTTTCAACATGCGAGAGACGCCACCTATATAATGCTGGGTTCCTAACCCACCCGATTTGTACGAAGAGCTGCAGAGCTTTGATCACTATATAGACCGGATCACGTCTTCTCAAAGATTCAAACTGACTCATTATAAAAACCCTTATATGGATCCATGATAATAACGAAGTACATTGCTTCAAACAATGTGATGTTGAAATAGTATGGGTAGACACGAATCCACATTGTTTATACGAGGACATGCTCAATCAATCGAGTTGGTCGAGAACGCCTTCACGACTGAAGAGTATATCTTACAAAGTTAACAATTTCCTTTCTCGTTATTTTTTTTAACCACAGAGGCAGCAACCGATTACAGCAAGATGGAGACCGTCCTGGCCATGAACAACGTGGCTTGCGCGGCGGCCGTGTGCGAGTGCGACCGACAGGCGGCGATGTGCTTCAGCGAGCACACCCTCGACAAGAGCTTCTTCCGAGGCAACAAGAACTCCACGCTGTGCGAGGCCGGCGTCCAGGGAACCGGCATGCCGCCACAACCGACACTCCCTGCTACCGGCATGCCCGGCAACCCGGGTGGTTTCCCCGGTAACCCTGGCAACCCCGGTGGATTCCCTGGCAACCCTGGTGGCTTCCCCGGTAACCCTGGTAACCCTGGCAACCCCGGTGGCTTCCCCGGTAACCCTGGCAACCCTGGCAACCCTGGTAACCCCGGTGGCTTCCCAGGTCAACCCACTGGCTTCCCTAACAACCCTGCCGCTGGCGGCAACCCAGCGCTATGGCGCCAGGGTGGCTACAACCAAAACAATGTCTATCGCTGGAATTAGTTACGTTAAGAACACCAAGGTCTAGTAATAATAGTAATATAATAGTTTGGTAATATTTCCACGTGCAGTGTAACTACTGAACATGCTATATGTTTAATTAGGGATCACCTCTTCAAGTCGTTATACGTCATTGGCGATCTATGACTGAAGAAGATACTTTCTTGGACGATAAATAGTCCTGAAACGGACTCGGCCAATTACTTTGCGTCGTCAGGAAAAAAAGGAAGAAATTTTCTACTGACTTCGTGCACCGTAAACTTCTTTATTTTACTGCATCATGTACGGTCATTCTCACACTTTTTTTATGCACTGATTTTTTATAATTATTCTTCTGTTATATAGAACGAAAATACCAGTGAGGGACGATAAGGTATTATATTGTTTTTAACGATGAAACATTTAACATGACATGCCATCATGAATATGATGAGTCTAAGGGGCTGACATGTTCTCTAGGCATAATAGAGTTATATTAACTCCTCGATTTAAAGTGATACAAATAATTAAAGTTCCTTTGTATATAATGTTTATACAAAAAAAAAAAAACGAAGTCTACATTGAGGATTTTGCAAATCGTCTCAAAATAGTCACGTAATTGAAATTAATAAACCAGCTGTTATAATCCAGACCAATTTCGATCACTAAAGATTGTACTTTTGCATGTCTTGTGCATGGTTATAATGTGTCCGTAACAAATTCGTGGGCCTGTCCGGGAGCCGCACACGGTACCGTGGTTCGTAACTGAGACATACAAGGGACACTGCCGACCTGATTGTTATATATACAATTGTTATGCGAAAATGACGGATGATTACCTTATGAATGAAGTTGATTCCAAACAAAGACAGAATAAAAATATGATTTCATATTCTTATCGTCGTCTATGTAGGTGCTATTCAAGTTTTGGGGATGCAAAATCACGAATTTCTCTTTAATGCTACACCGATGATAAGGCTTGTTGCATGTAGCGTATTGTATTATCGTATGTCAAAACATGCATAATCGGTGATAACACCGGACTAATCTCAAATCCATTTTGTCTTTCAGTAATTGTTATTTTTCATTTTCCATTATATTTTTGTACTGAATAAACTTTCTCGAATATTATACTACTGGATAGGTTTTTCGATAATAATTTTGTTAGCTTGTACCTGTCGTCTAATAAATGACTTCAGGCCGTGATTCTGAAGATGATTCTGGTGTTCCTGACGTTGGTAATGGTGTGGTTGTGGTGGTGGTGGGAGGATGATGATGATGATGATGATGATGATGATGATGATGATGATGATGATGATGATGATGATGATGACGATGACGAAGACGACGACGATGACGACGACGATGACGACGACGATGACGACGATGAAGATGACGATGATGATGGTGATGATGATAATGACGACGACGATGATGATGATGATGATGATGATGATGATGATGATGATGATGATGATGATGATGATGCAGTTGATGCTAGTAATTATGGTGAAGATGGTAACAATGGGGAGTTGATAGTGGTTGTGGTAATGATGATGATGATAATGGTGATATAGACATAGATGATGGCTGTGGTGAGAATAGTTATTATGGCTGTGGTGAGAATAGTTATTATGGCTGTGGTGAGAATAGTTATTATGGCTGTAATGATTATAATGATAATGGTGATGATAGTGTTGATTGTGATTATGACGATGATGGTGATGATGACGATGACAACGAAGACGACAATGATGATTATGATGGCGAGGACTATGATGACAATAATAATGATATGATGATAGTGTTGATATAATGTCCATGATGACGATGATGGTGATGATTACCAAATCAATTATAATATTATGGCGAACAAAGAAACACACATTTTTTTTTGTCGCTATAATAACTTTGGGTAAGCATTATTTTATAAGATATATTGTTTTATAAGGCTAAGCCCTAATTATCTGAATAGACTTAAAATTGAACTAAGCTAGCGTGGTTTTATGAGTATGGGCCCTAGGCTGAGTGAGCTCTAATAATTTCACCATGAAGCATGATTATTGCGTTTTCCCTATTGAACATGTTTAAAGGAGATGGACTGCGCAAAGCCGAAAGATGGCGGATACCACAAATCGATTCGCCCGTCGATTAGCCCCGTGAATCGGTTGGATAGTCTTTAGCGCTTTGATACTAGTCATAAATAACATACTCTAAATGGGTTCTTTCTATGGTGGCAATTTGTGGACATTTTGCAACAAATTCACAAAAATGTCGCGATTTTTTTTTCATCGTGAAAATGCCCTTATAATAAATACCACAATAGTTTGTTTTTCTTTTTTTTCCCCTGCTATTTTTAAAATGTTATAATTATGACTTCCTACTACCACCCATGCCATACTGACCCTAGGACTAGGTGAAGACGGTCACTGGAGCCAGACGCAGCCATAATAGTAGTATAACAACAACTGTCGGGAAATATCTTGGAATTTATTCTCTAGTTGACAACGCGCTTTGCATAACACAGAAATACAATATAGAAATGTTGCATAATGTGACTAGCGCCATCTGTTGGCCTAGCGTAATCAAACTTTTTTTTTTGCGACAAAAGTGTTACGTGGAGTCGAGACTAGTTACCTCTGGTAATGGATCCACAGTATTTACCTCCATCTAGGGGGTAAACAGAGGATAATCAACTTGAGAGGGGTTTATTAATTAACGTACATAGCACGTAAATCAGTCCAACTTCTGGAATAAAGAGCATAATTAATTTTATAATAATCAATCATTCCTAATATAGTGCAGCATAAGCTGTATAGGATCAGTGTTTTTTTTTCTTCCTTCATTTTCCAATTCAAATTCATTTAATTTGAATCATACCAATCTTAACTGATTTTACGACGCCTTTGATCACGCATTTTGGTAAATGATAATTCACACAATTTGGATTTATGTTATATGTATAATCCTTTCTATTTATTTTGTATTATTTTAATTATATAAATATATAAATATATATATATTTATTTAGTTTGTTTTTGTATCGGAATGGTACATTTTGATTTGTTATATTGGAAGGTGTCGCGCAATGCGTCTCGCGTATCTAGGCCACGCCCAAGAAACTTTCAAGATTTACGTCAATAGAGTGACATTAAATCTTTACGAAACGCACCAGATAATTTCACTCTCATTGTGATTTGTATGCAACTAGCCGACAGTACATGGCAAAGCTTTTGGGCAAAATCACTTCAAATTCGAACAAAACCATGATAATTATATTGGCAAAATCAGTGGTTCCGGGCAAAACCGGGCAAAAATTCAAGCCTATTAAGTCGTTCCACTTTCGGGAGAATTAACCTATTTCTATTGAAGATCTGGTATGGTCAAACAATTTGAAAATAGTAATGCCAGTACGACCGTGTCTTGAAATAAGCTTATCTTGAAAAGGTATGATGAAAGGGGAAAATACCGATTACGTAATCAAGCCACATTAAGATGATTAGAATGCCTTTTGTCATAATACAATTACGAGCCTTTCGAGGTTGCGCAATAAAATATTCACTGATAAACAACCACCAACAGAGTTGATGGATGAAAGAGAGGCTTAAAAGGGGTATTCTGGTCAAACTGAATCTTAATAACTAAAACTTGTCAGTTATCATTACAAAATAGTTATGATCAAATAATGTTTGAATGGTGGAAAACATATAACGTCTAAGTCACAGGGATATTTACATTAAAAAAGCAGCCATTTATTATTCAATACTTATCACCTTGATATCTGTAACAGTCTCTACATCAACCTTCCTCAATCCCCACTTTGCTCCCCTCCAAGTCCAACTAATACAGAACTCAGCAGCCCGTATAGTTTCCCGCACAAAGAAAATCAGATCACAAGTCATCACTCCCGTTCGGCGCTCCTTACACTGGCTCCCCTCCCTGTATCTCAAAGGATCCAATTTAAGTTCAGAGATTCTTGCATACAAAGTTAAACATGGCCTAGCCATTTACTATATATCTGAATTAATTATTCCCAAAAAGAAACCATCGTCTCGTGTTCTTCGCCCAACTAGAATTCAACACTGGTCCTGTCCCCCACACTCAGCCCAGTTTGGACTGTGGCGAATTTATTTTATCCCTGTCCGCTCCGCCTGCCCGCAAGTAGCTTCAACCCCACTAACCTGTTACCCCACTAATCTGGCCAAGAGGGGTTAGACAGATTAGTGGGGGTAAGACAGGTTAGAGGGGTTTGAAGGGACAGGGATACAATGAATTCGCCACAGTCCAAACTGGGCTACACTCGATACGGAAAACACGCCTTCTCAATTGCCACACCCACTCTATGGAACAACCTTCCCGTCCACATCCGTGCCTCCACGCTAGTCTCATTTAAAGTAACATTGTCAAAATCCTCAAAATCCAATTGGAATCATAGCGGTTTCCTCATATCTTGTTTAATTCGTATTAACAATTAAAGCATGTGACAGGTATCGGTTTTTTTTCAAATTTCCATTTCGTTCGAAAGATATTTACGATTGAAGTGTTCGGATATGAAAGTATAGATCTATACGGGACCTTTTCAGCCGTGTACAAAGTAAGTGCAATGAGTATTAAGTGAATCATCACTTTGCATTTTCGCTCATTTCTCGGCCAAAGAACATCCAATTAACTTGAAATGTCCACACATTACTTTCTGGACATATCTGATCACAGCAATACACATTTGATTAACCACGCATCATTTTTGCAATTGTCAACACAGTTACTAGATCCCTGAACCCACTTATTTAGATCAATCTAAGCATGTTTGTAAGCTATATCATCTCACTTAAAATTACGTCATTTTATTGTACATTTACTTTATTTATTGTCATTACATTGTGTAAATTAATTCAAAAGAAGGTGACCCTCTTCATTTGAAACCTTACCCCTTCTTTTACTAAAATTTCCCCCTCTCCAGTCTATTTGTTTTCTTCCCCGCCTATGTCACCGTACTTCTCTCAGGAAGCAGGCTTAATTGATGTCCTAGATTTGGTTCTCGCAGATCGAGGGGTTTCTCGGTAAACGTAAGGAAACCCGTTACGTAATATTATGTATGTCATGTATTACAGCTCGAACATTAAATTGTTCATGACTGTGGAGGTCAGGCGGTGGAATAAGAGAATTAGAGCGGCGAGAACGAAAGGACGGTGTAATGGTAACTGCGTATAAGTTTAGCCTTGCCACAAGGTTTACTCATTTCAGTTGGTTGGTTCATGGACCATGGTTGGTTGGTTAGGTTGGTTGGTCGGTTGGTCGGTTGGTCGGTTGGTTGGTTGATTGGTTAGGTTGGAATAGGTTGGTTGGTCGGTTGGTCGGTTGGTCGGGCATGGTCGGTTGGTCGGGCATGGTCGGTTGGTCGGACAAGGTCGGTTGGTGGGGAATGGTCGGTTGGTTAGTTGGTTGGTTGGTTGGTTGCATGGGCGTCGATCTGTAATTGATACCCATTCATCAGGGGGAATGATCTATTCATTCATCCCCTAGCCTTTAGTCAAGGCTCTATATGGCTTGGAGATTCTCTATGCGGTCGCGAGCTAGCTAGCTGTGAGAGAGCTAAATACTAGTGAACTGGCTCCATATATAGCCTTTAAGCACTGGATTCGCAGTAATTTATTAATGAGCAAAGAGAATAAGGCATTACTATTCATGAGAGAAATCAGCAACCAATCAGATCGCTAGATGTGGATACCGTATGCCTAATCGGTGGCGTGTTCCACCGTGTATTAAGGGTTTATTTAGTATCAGATATTAATATTATCATAACTATCATAATGATAAAATATGAGATACATTACAATGAAAACTAAAGCATAGAATTACCTTTTTGCATCCATATCAAATCTCAACTCTTTATTTTAAAAGAAAACAACATATTTTGTAATGACGTACCCTATAAATAATGGACGCGTCCGCACCCGGTCCGGTGCACCGCGGTGGTATGTTCAGTGCAGCATACAGCATACGCTAGTCCGAAGCGGAGACCCTATAACAACCACTACTCTATGCCACTAACAGTGTATTGTGAAAGGTTGCGCGTTTGGTTTTACATTACAGCTTCCAAACGAAGACTAACACTCACAAACAGCTGATCAACCTGGTCTTGTGGCATATGAATATTAGACCGGCAGCCCAGAGGTCTTTTGTGCATCGAAAAGCGTACTGATTGTTGAACATATGAATATTTAGAGGAGAATGTAACAAATCCAAAAATATTAGTCTCCCTGGGTGTATCCGTGGATAAAGGGGTCCTTTGCGCCTCCAAAAGTTGGTCCCTGGGGATTGTCCGATGCTTCTATTTTGTGCGATTGTACCGTGTTAATCGTCACTCACGACTCATCACGGCGGGGTAAGCGCATCGTAGACAATGGCGAAATCACTCAGGCATGTTACCTTTTTCGAACATTTTACGTTGGCTGTTTTGAAAGACGAAATACACGTAGATTCATTGGGGATTATATCCAAAACCTCTTGCAACTTAACAAATATGTCTTACAGATTACAGAATACATATTGATAGCACGGTTGCATATCCCAAAGGCCATATAAATACATTCGAATGAACCCCATCACCAAAACAAGATCAAACGGGGCTTCCACTTACAAATGAATTTTACGACATTTCATACACACCCGTCTAGAAAATAGCCGAATGCAGAGGAACCAATATGAGCGCATGGCATTAGCGACAGGGCACACACAAACACACACACATTCACCCATGGGCATGCGTCATGAGGTCGCCTCCTTGTGCATTACAAGCCGATTTGAGATTCTGCGAGAGACAGTCGAGAGCAAATATTTTCTGAAGAACTCCCCCTATCCTATCAAAAGTATTCATTTTTTTAAAGGAAATTTCACAAGGAACCCAAATATGCACTCAGAAATAATACTAGATGTATACTTATTTTTGTATATTGCCTAAAATGTGAAATTTTGTTTCCCGTTATTGAGGTCAATATTTTACATGATAATTTGTTCTGAGATAGCTTTAGACAACTAATGATAATGTTTTCATGTAGAGCACACTAAGACCTTTACATCAATATGATATTGTATGGAGCTCATGATTATTTTGTGGGAGATATTTTCATTTATACTTATTGAAAAAATAAAAACAAAATAATCAATCATGTTCACTATTATGTAAGAGTCACTAGTATACTCTGAGCATGGGTATGTTAAATGATTGATTTCTAAAAATGAGGATTTATAACGGCACTTCGTAGCTAACTAAAAAATGTGTAAATGTTAATGTTATGACATGTTTGACATGTTTGTGCAGCGATCGTGTCCCTCTACGTCTGGGTTCATTTACAACATTTACTTTATACGGACATACAATTTCTGAAAGAGGAAGCTCCATTTTTTAAAGACAACTTGTACGAGTCGATTTTCAACATTCAGAGGCATCTGTATGGTAATTTGTATCAAATAGGTATTCTGTAATCTGTAAGACATATTTGTTAAGTTGCAAGAGGTTTTGGATATAATCCCCAATGAATCAACGTGTATTTCGTCTTTCAAAACAGCCAACGTAAAATGTTCGAAAAAGGTAACATGCCTGAGTGATTTCGCCATTGTCTACGATGCGCTTACCCCGCCGTGATGAGTGGTGAGTGACGATTAACACGGTACAATCGCACAAAATAGAAGCATCGGACAATCCCCAGGGGCCAACTTTTGGAGGCGCAAAGGACCCCTTTATCCACGGATACACCCAGGGAGACTAATATTTTTGGATTTGTTACATTCTCCTCTAAATATTCATATGTTCAACAATCAGTACGCTTTTCGATGCACAAAAGACCTCTGGGCTGCCGGTCTATATGGGCTTCGTAGCATTTCTACGAAGATTTTCTATGTAAATAAAAGAAAATATAACTTTTCACGTTCACGAGTGGCGATAGGCTTCGCGCTGCCCCGCTCAAACTCAGCCTTTCGCGGTTTAAAGGTATGGTGACAAGAAAACTGCCTCAAAATTGGGTTTTACTGTATCTAAGGTAGATTTTCATGAAGATTACTAATACAAACATATTTTCCTCGTGGGAAAACCCAGTAAAATAAAAAAATCAACTTGTAAATTCTCTTTCGGAACCCCCGTAAAAAAACTGAGTCCCGGGCGAACAAAAAATGACGTCATCTTTGTGACGTCACCTGCAGGCATTCGCAGTTTAGCTCGGTCATAGACGTACACGCTGAGTACAATAATCACGTTGACACAGAGATATTATTTCCATTTGTTTCAATATTTGCAAACATTTGTTCAGGTTTATATCATGGGACGATATACACTCAGATGTGTAGCTGCATCCTGCTACAATTCATTTCTTAGCAATTCTTAAGCATTTTCAGTAAAACCTCAATTTACAAGCAAAAACGAGTTTGTTTTACAAGCAAGTCATAGGCTCTGCATGTAAACAATGCACATTCCTCCGCGTTGCGGTCTGCATGTGATGTCATGAATCGGGTGACACGTGCGCACATTTCCGCTCTGCTATAAATGACTTTTTTTAGGAGCATGGAACGCCGATGCGTAATAAAGCAAAAAAGTTGCATGAAATTTACCTTTTTTTCCCAACTTAAGGATTTCTTTGAAAAAAAGAGTGTGGTATATCAATAAAGGCACATATTTAAAGCTATAAACCTGAATCAAAGCCGGGATTGCACCCCTCCTTTAATACAGTACCGGTTGTAGAACCTGCCAGACAGCACGATGCCTATCGGATAGGCTATTCATCCCCCTGATGAATAGGTATTACGTAAGTATCGACGCCCATGGTTGGTTGGTTGGTTGGTTGGTTGGTTGGTTGGGTTGGTTGGTTGTTGGTTGGTTGGTTGGTTGGTTGGTTGGTTGGTTGGTTGTTGGTTGGTTGGTTGGTTGGTTGTTGGTTGGGTTGGTTGGTTGGTTGGTTGGTTGGTTGGTTGGTTGGTTGGTTGGTTGGTTGGATTGGTTGGTCGGTTGGTCGGTCGGTCGGTCGGTCGGTCGGTCGGTCGGAGTCGTCGTCGGTCGGTCGGTCGGTCGGTCGGTCCGTCGGCTTGGCACGAGCCCCCGTGCACCTCATAGCCATATAGCTATACGCCTCGTGCATGATTGCACGTACATGTGTATTATCATTGACTATTTTTTTTTCATAACCAAAGAAAGAATAGAAAAAGGACAAAGAAATTGCGTTTACAAAAGATGACCATGATAAAATGGTGCTATGCAAATGTTGTTGATCATCATCAATTATTCCTCCATAACGTTTAAATGTTTGCTTTCTGGGAACAGACTAATAGCGGTTTAGTTCATGACCGTAACGTTAAGAAATTATTTGATCATTATCTCCTATGAAAGCATGGCAAATAAAGCTACCATGCAGTGCGCCACTTGGGGGGGGGGGGGGGGGGGGGAGGGGGGGGGTGGGGAGGGTGGTGGTGGAAAGTTGTCCAATACCTATGGCAAAACGCTAAAACTTAGCTAATTAATCAACCATCCAAAAAAAATCGCATGCAAGAGAAAATCACGTTTTAAAAAAGTGATTATCCTCTTGCATGCAAACTTTCTTCTTTCCAAGAGATTGGACATGCTTGATTGGGAATGTTGGTTCGGGTCCCTATGGCAAGCCGTTTCTTAACCATTTATTCTCTATTTCTTGATATCAAGAATTCAATTCTTGATATCAAGAATTCGACTTCTTGATATCAAGAATTCATTTTCTTGATATCAAAAATTCAATTCTTGATATCAAGAATTACCATTGCTTTACAACAGAAAATCATTTCTTGATATCCAAGAATTCATTTCTTGATATCAAGAAATCGATTCTTGATATCAAGAATTCATTTCTTGATATCAAGAAATCAATTCTTGATATCAAGAATTGAATTCTTGATAACAAGAATTGAATTCTTGATATCAAGAAATAGGAATAAATGTTTAAAACGGCTTGCCATACGGGCCTTTGTCGTTAAATACGCAGGGTCGCGGGTTCGATGCATATTATACCACTATACGTGACCTCGCTATGTTAGCTGCTCTCTCTCCCCCTGCTTGTTTCCCGAAGATCCCAAGTCCAACTTACCACTGAGTTGGACTTAACAATTATGCAAAGCCATTAATTAGTGTCTTTGTAAAATTTTTTAAACGAGTTCTTTAAAGGGATAGTGAGTTTTGGGTATAGAGGGGCCTACACAAAATAATTTGTTGTGAGATAATTTTAATGACAGAATAAACTTGATTTGATCAAAATCGGTTCAGAAAATGGCTGAAATATCCCATCAACATAACCATTTGTAATAAATCTGGGGCCCCCACAATTATTTCAACAATTTTGAACCGGCCGTTACAAATGTTTAAAAATGCTTCCTCTTTTCAAAAAATTGACAAAAAGAGGTTTTGTAGATAGTCGTTGATTATCCTCTATTAATCATTATATCAACAAAACATCACATGCACAATATTTCATCTTGAGTTTTAACGGCTCTTTTTGAATGATAACAGGCTTTTATACTTAGTCATTTGTAATATTTTATTCCTTTCGAGCACGGTGGAGTAATAACTATGAGTTTAGTAGTGTAATAGTGCAGGTTTTGCTTACTAAAATTCAGTTTGACCCAAAACTGTACTCTCTCTTACCAGAACTCAACTTTACCCTTTAAACAGGCCTACAATGTGTTTCTTTTATCAAAGAGACTTCGCAATTTGGGCTCTTGAATATGTTTAATTCCGAAGCATACAAATAGTTTTCCATAATTTGTAAGTCCAACTTAGTGTTAAGGTCGACTTGGGATCTTTATGAAACACCCCCTGCTTACATTGGCTTACATTGTTTTGTTTTGTAGTAAACTCCCGGGGGTAAACTCTATTCCCGCCCTCTTTAGGATTGGAACGACGTTCAAATTACGCACACAAATATGACAATTGATGAGAAATATATTCTTACTTAGATATCCAAATGATGAAGATAAATGTCATACATTTTAATTGCCCCCCACAATAGTTCATGAACTTTATTTGGAAGGCATTCCAATGTAGCCCAGCGTATATATCACCTCCCATTTGTCAATATTG